>CM076579.1:257610189-257744264 GCA_034641835.2 Pinus albicaulis
CCGATATGAGGAATTTTGATGGCAAGGATCTGATAACTTGGATAGTACGCATTGCAACTTTATATTTAGAAAAAAAATGAGTCGGTATGGTATCGATGGTTTTGTTCTCGTAAACCACTTGTCACTTGCCCAATTTTTACGGAGGAAATGATAGCACATTATGAGGATACAAAGAGCAACACCTTCTTTATCCAGTTGATAAATCTCAAACAAAAGGATTCAATAATGGAGCACATTGAGGATTCCCAAAAATTGAATATAAGGGTAAATAATATTACATAGGAACATAGGATTGATTCCTTCATAGGGACTCTAAAGGATAACATCCAACATGAGGTTCGCCTTTAGGAACTTGATACATTGGAGAAGGCATTTAGGTTGGCAAGAAAAATTGAAAGCAAAATTATGGCAACAAGGAAGCCTACCACTCACAACTATAAAGATGGAAGTGTTGCTACTCCTAGACTTCCACAACCTACAAGGTTGACATCACAACAATTGGAAGAAAAAAGAGCAAAATGGCTTTGCTATAGTTGTGATAGCAAATACACTAAAGGTCATAAGTGTGCTGAGAAGAAATTATTTTACATAGATTGTGAAGAGGAGGAAGACAAGGAACAAGAAACTTCAAAATAAGAGGATATACCCCAGGAACCAACCATACAGGAAGAAATGAATCTGACCATATCATGTAATGCATTGGCAGGAATTACTACTCCTCAAACTCTCAAGATAGAAGTATGTATCAAGAAGAAAAATATAATAGTGCTCATTGATTCGGCTAGTACCCATAATTTTATTCATTGTAAGGTAGCCAAGGAATTGAATTTCTTCATATACCCAGCATCAAAGTGTCAAGTGATGGTTGCAAATGGAGGAACTATAAATTGCTCTCGAAAGTGCCATAATATCAAGCTAACCATGGGGGCATATGTATTGAATAGTCCAATGCTCTCCATTCCAATGGGTGGTGATGATGTTGTACTAGGAGTACAATGGTTACAATCTTTGGGGACGGTAGATTTTAATTTTCAAGAACTTTTCTTGAATTTTTTTTTTCGAAAGGAAAGGAAGTTGAATTACGAAGTATCGCAGGGAAGCCGGGAAAGATAATAAGCTCTAATTTCGTGACAAAGCTTCTGAAGAAGGAACAATGAGGTGAAATTGCACAATTATGCTCACTAGAAGTTCCAACATCAAAATCATCTATATCTCCATATCTCCAAAAACCTTTGGAAAATCATTCCGAGGTGTTTGAAACTCCCAAAGGACTCCCACCTATTCGTGATCATGATCATGCTATTCATTTGATTCCAGGAAGTGTTCCTCCAAACATCAGGCCAGACAAATATCCTTATGTCCAAAAGAGAGAAATTGAATGTATTATTGCAAAAATACTAGAGGTTGGTATAATTCAACCTAGTCAAATTTCTTTCTATGTTCCAGTAGTATTGGTGCAAAAGAAGCATGGATTATGGCGCATGTGTCTGGATTATAGGGAGCTCAATAAGCTCACTATTAAAGATAAATTTCCCATTGATGTGATTGATGAATTAATGGATGAATTACATGGAGCAATTTATTTCACCAAGTTGGATATTTGTTCAGGATATCATCAAATTATAATGAAGATTGAAGACATTCCAAAAACAACATTTTGAACTCATGAGGGTCATTATGAATTTTTGGTCATGCCTTTTGGCCTTACCAATGCACCTTCTCATTTCAAGGGTTGATGAATTCCATTTTCAAACCCTTCCTTAGAAAATTTGTGTTAGTGTTTTTTGATGATATACTAATCTACAACGGGTCTTGGAAGGATCATGTTCAACATGTTGATAGGGTGCTCAAACTATTAGAGGAGAAACAATTATATGCAAAACCTCCAAATTTTTCTTTGGAGTACAAGAGTTGGAATATTTGAGTCATGTTGTATCTCATGAGGGTGTTAAGGTAGACCCTAACAAATTAAATCCATTAAGGAATGGAAAATCCCCATAACCATAAAGAAGTTGTGAGGATTTCTCGAGTTAACAGGGTATTATCGCAAGTCTATTAAAAATTATGGGAGAATAGCCGCACCTCTAACAATATTATTGAAGAAAGATGCATTTTCATGGACTCCTGAAGCAACTAAGGCATTTCAACATCTTAAAGAGGCAATGTGCCAAGCACCAATCTTAGCTACGCCAGACTTCACAAAAATCTTTATTGTGGAATGTGATGTCTCAGGAAAGGGAATTGGTGTTGTTTTAATGCAAGAAGGAAGACCCGTTGCTTTTTAAAGTCGTCTAATCAAAGGAAATTATTTATAGAAAGCTATTTATGAGAAGGAAATGTTGGTAATACTACATGCACTAAATAAATGGAGATCTTACCTAATGGAAAAACACTTCAAGGTAAAAATTGGTCATGATAGTCTTAAATACTTTTTGGAACAAAGACTATCTTCAGAAGAGCAACAAAAATGGGTCACAAAGGTGTTGGGTTATGACTTTGAAATCATCTACAAAAAAGGGAAGCTAAATGTTGTTGCAGATGCACTCTCAAGAAAGGATGAGGATGTGGAAGCATTGCTTTGTGCCATATATATTATCCAACTAGATTGGATAACCGAAGCAAGGGAGGAATGGAAGAATGACGAAGAAGTGTGAACACTCATTCAAAAGTTGCAGCAAGATACCAATACATCTGATACATTTAGTTGGAAAAATGATTCCTTATGGTACAAATATTGCTTATTTCTTTGTAAGAATTCCCAACTAAAACAAAATATTCTTTTGGAATTCCACACCTCTCCCTTAGGAATACACTCAGGATTTTTAAAAACTTACCACGGGATGAAGAAATAATTTTTTTGGGATGGCCTTAAATCTGATATTCAAAAGTTTCTAGCAGAATGTTTGGTTTGCCAACAAAATAAAGTTGATACAATTAAGACCTCGAGTCTGCTACAACCTTTATCCATTCCAATGCAACGTTGGGAGGAGGTTTCAATGGATTTTATCACAGGTTTACCTAAGTCCGAAGGAAAGAGTGTCATCATGGTGGTAGTTGATAGACTTACCAAGTATGCACACTTATGTGCATTATCTCATCCATTTAAAGCGAGTACAATTTCTACTGCATTTATGGAAACAATTCAAAAGATACATGGAAACCCAAATATTATTGTAAGCGACAAAGATCCCATTTTCATTGGAAATTTTTGGACAGAATTATTTTCTTGTTTAGGTACTCAACTAGCTCATAGATCATCTTATCATCCTTAATCTAATGGGAAAACTGAGATAGTGAACAAATGTTTGGAAGGATATCTTCGTTGCTTTGTATATGATAAACAAACACAATGGGTCAAGTGGTTACCTCTGGTTGAATGGTGGTATAACACTTTCTTCCACACTGCAGCAAAAATGGCCCCCTTTTTGGCACATTATGGATATCATCCATCGTCCATCACATCATCTGTAAGAAAAAATTCTAAGGTTCAAGTAGTGGAAGATCACATCGAGCATCAACAAGTAGTTCTCCAACTCTTAAAGGATAACCTAAATTTGGCATAGAATCGAATGAAACAACAAGCATATCAACATCGCAGCGAGAGAAGTTTTGATGTAGGAGACTGGGTATTTTCACTGCTACAACCATACAAACAAATGTCCCTCAAGCAAGCTAAGAAGGAAAGGTCATATTGGAACCTGAAGCAGTCACGGAAACAAGAACTCGATAGCTATAAATCGATCAATTTCAGAGTATCTCATCAAGTGGAAGAACTTACCCACTGAATATTCCACATGGGAGGATGAAAATTTTATACAGAAGCATCCAAAACTACTCAAGCGTTGAAGAAAACACTTTTTTAAAGGAGAGGGTCATGTTAGGTCCTTATATTACTAGTGTAGTCCCTTGTTGTTATTAGTGTAGCCCCCTTATTGTTATTGGTGTACCCCTGTAGTCCCCATATTGTTATTATTGTACCCCATAGAAGCCCACTATTGTTATTTTTGTGCCCTTACATTGTTATTTTTATGTCGGCTAGGATTATATTGTGACCACTTGGACTCTCTATATAGAAATGTGGTTTTTTCATTTGAATCATTCAAGAATTGTTCATTTATGTAATGTAAAGGAGGTTTCTCCCTCGAAGAGGCTGATTTCTAAGGCGTTGACCTATCTTTTATTCTATTTTGTGAGCTAGTTTCATAACATTCATTGGAATCCTTAGAAATTATTGGGACTCGCAATCCACTGAAGACTATTGGTGAGGAAGGCACCAATGTTGCTTCCGAAGGGAGGTGAGTTCATCGAATTAGAGGCAATGGTACTAATATGAACAATCAATGTTAGAACAACAATCCTAGAGTCTACAATCTACTTGAACACTCTTAGATATTTTGTTTTGAAAAAGCGATGTAAAGGTTTTGGTCCCTAATCCAAATTTCTTAATACAAAACCCTTACTTGTTTTGTTTAAAAAATAATAATAATAATTGTAAATAATTAATAGGTGAATAGTAGGGATTTAACGTTATTGATATTCACCATATATTTTTAGTAGTAGTCATGGAGAAAGGGTTGAAATTTATTTCAAAAGTAGCAATGCTCTTTTTTCTTTTCAATTTAATTCAAAAATATTTATAAAATGCACATATATAAGATTTTGAGTGTGAAATGAATTATGATATTTTGCGCATGTAGTATTCATAATTCATGATATTCGCCCATGGTATTGTAGCAAATCTTATTTATAGTTTAAGATTTTCATAATTGTTTTTCTTTAAATCTACATATGTTCAACTCATGTATTAATTCTTTTCATATTAATAATAATAATAATAACTTAAAATAAGGCTATAATTTCGTTAATTTTTATGATTGTTTTAATACAATGTGAGATATATTGTGAGGTAAGTGTCTTGTTCCTATGATAAACTTATGAGTATAGACCTTTATCAACCATTAATTTATGTTGTTATGTAATAAATTATGAATGGTATTTCTAATTATCTTAAAAACTTAACATTGTAATCTACTATTTATAATTATTATAATGTAAATATTAAAATTTAGTTATAATTGTTTGTAGCAATTGCTTTATTTTTCAAAGATAAGTTATTTCTCGTCTACATATTAACACAACATAAATAGTCATTTTTAACATTTATACTCATTATTAGGACTTTATTTTTGTAATTTGACATAAGTTATAGTTTAGACATGTTTTAATTTGTTCTTTAATTTATTTTAAATACTTTTCTTTAAGATTAAATTATATATTTTAAATAACAAAATTATAATCTTGTTTTTTTTTAATTTATAATTTAAATATAATAAAAAACAATTCTTTTTTTTTTTTAATGGTAAAAATCTATAATAAAAAAATTATAATTTCAATCATTTTACAATAACCATATTAAATGGAGAATAAAAATAGTTTAGAATTCCAAACTTCCAATTTCTTTTTAAACTTTTCCAATTTTAACAAGTCTCCGTATTCACATTCTATTAAATTTGTTTCAATTTTAGCAATTTTCCCATAACCACATTAAATTAAGTGACACTACAGTTGGGAAAATATTCTAAAATATTAAGTACCTTGGAGTAAGTCAATCATTGGCTTAATGATTTTTCACTCTTTTGATGAGCTTTGAAGGTTTTGAGATAGATTGTACCATGCTTTACAAATGCTAGGGTTTTCCATCTTACTATTGAAATTATTCATTTTCCGATCATCTAAATAATAAACTAATCAAAAGTAAACAATAAAAAATTAATAATAAACTAATAAAAATAGACTAAAAATTTAATAATAAACTAATAAATAATAAAAAATGAATATTCACTTAAATACCCTTATAATTTAAATGTGTTTACATGAACCTAATATCAAAGAGATTAAATATCACACTCAATTGTTAGATAAATATTAATATTGTTGTTGTGCATAATTCTTTATAAATCCATTCAAACAATGAAAAAAAAGAATAGTATAATACCCCTCTTTCAATTATAATATACAATGCAATTTAACTATATACTTCAACAACCCAAAATAAAAATCAACAACATAAAATATGGTGTATGCTTTAACAAATAAAAAGCAAAATTCAATAAAGATGAATTACAAATATATTGTTTGAAATTTAGCAACGTTGCACCATGTTACTCGGCGATAAAAATTTTAATCTTAATTTTCCCATTGTTGACACCTAATCTTTGGGATTAGGTAAATCAATGTAAATATTGTAATAGAAATTAAGGAGAATTAGAAGATGAAGAGACACTGAGAGATGAACCCTAAGAGTCTCTCCCTCCGTGTATATATCTCTGATCAATCTTAATGCAAGAACACAATTCGATTTGAGGAGTTACCTCCTAGTCTGACGTGGTATAATACAATTCAATTCAATTTTTTTGGCTTCCTTTCTCCCCTTGGAACTCCCTCTGCCTCTATTATGCATATTTTTGCATAACTAAAACCTGCCTTCCAATCGACCTTACCTCTCCAAAGCAATCATAGTGACCAAGATCGACATACGTCATACCAATTCTATGGAGGAGCCCACGAAAACTATTGTATGCGCACTTCACTTCCCTCCTCACACCTCTGAGCCCGTGGCTGTGACATCTCAGTGCTTTTGGGAGACTCATCACACGTCCATTTGCAAGTTTCCCTCCACAAGGGTTCTCTACAACTCCTTTCCATCATACCTACCACACAATGGGTTGTCATAGGGTTGAAGACTGCCAGGGTATTATAATCTCCATCAAGTGCAGAGTCGGGCTCAGTCCAATGCATTGAAGCTCCTGTCGATTATAGAGACCAGCCTTCCAAAATCTTCTAACTACGACGGGGTTGCAAATTATCTGCTACAACCTTTGCGTGGAGTGACTTTGTCATTGTGATTGTGTCTGTGTGGAAAGCCTAGTTATGAGCGGAAGCGTGGAAAACCTCCTCATTAGTACATACAAAAATCGGTCATTGGTTAACACATAGGCCGGTAATGGTATGTCGACTCCTTACATGTTGATTGAGTTGAATGGTATTTATGTTGACTGTTACTTCCAATGCAAATCTGTCGAATGAAACAGTGATTATGCTTGGTTCGATGGTATTTTTTTGAAGACATTCATTATGAGATAAATTTTTAATAGAGGCCGATATATGTTATGGTGAATGGTGAACGCCTTATGGTGAATGATCGTAGGTCAATTATAATAGTGTGTGTGGCTTCATATATTATATTAGAGCATTGGTTTAGATACGCAAATTTGAAAAGTCAAATATTATTTGATGGTGGTGTATGGTGTATTAAGGTTTGGTGTAGTGTATGAAGGTATATTGATGAATTTTTGAAGAGCATTGGTTTATATATGTAAATTTGAAAAGTCAAATAGTATTTGATGGTGGTGTATGGTGTATTAAGGTTTGGTGTAATGTATGAAGGTATATTGATGAATTTTTGAAGACATAGCCACTAAATTTTATTACAATTACATTAATTTCTTTTGAAACCAATGAAATTATTTTGGGCACAAATCAATTTTTATGATGCATTATGTTGTGGCACATTGCAACATTAGAGTAACTGAGGACTTGTTCAATGCTTCACTTGATTCATGGAAGGATGATTGGTTGCTTGATTCAGGAGAAACTTTCCACATGACTTTCAGGAGAGATTTCTTTAAAGAATTCACTGACAATGTTAATCAAGCAGTATACTTTGCATACAAGTCAAAACTCAAGCCATCATGGCTTGACACCATCAGGCTTAAACTTCATGGTCTTCCAGACTTTCTCCTCCATTATGTTCTATATCTCTCGAAGCTTAGGAGAAACTTGTTGTTGTTGGTACACATATTCCAGCAAGGACACTCCAGTCACATATTTGATGGAAAGGTTGAGGTCAGAAAAGTATCAAATCACTCACTTGTCATGACAGGGATAGAAGAAGAAAGACTTGTGAAGCTGCAAGGAACCTCTTCTCGCGCGCTAAACTTCTCATACAGTTCTCACTATGATGAAGGTACATTTCCATCAATTATTTTATGGCATGCTATATTTGGACACTTTAACTATGACATCCTTCGTTTGTTGAAGAAAAATGGTATTGTTGTTTTTCCTACAATTCCTAGGAAACTTAAGCAATTTGATGCTTGTATCTTAGGAAAGCACACCAAACAGCCTTTTCATGATTCACATTCCAGAGCACATAGAAAACTTTAAGTCATTCATTTAGATTTATGTGGCCCAATGCCTGTTCCTTCTGCAAATGGTAATAAATATATGATTACATTTATTGATGACTACACGAGAATGTGTTGGGTTTATTTATTAAAGAACACATATGATGCTTTTGAAACATTCAATAACTTTCATGCATGGATTGAAAATGATGCACAATCTCATATTGGATTTATTCACACTAATAATGTAAAAGAGTACACTTCAAATGAATTTGAAAACTATCTTCACCAGCATGGGATGAAACATCAAGTGCCTTATAATCCCCAACAGAACGGAGTAGCTGAAAGAATGAACAGGACAATATTAAATATGGTATGTTTCGTGATGTTTTTCAAGAATGTTAAACTGATGTTTTGGGCTGATGCAGTTCTATGTGTCATGTATATAAAGAATAGGTGTCCATATAATTTTATCAAAAATAAGACTCCCTATGAAATGTGGTATGGCCACATTCCTTCGGTAAGGCATCTCAGGGTTTTTGGTTCCACCTTCTATTCCTTTATACCTAAGGGACAAAGAAACTAACTTGGTGCAAGGGGTATCTTCTTGGGGTACTCAAATACCTCCAAATAATACCATCTCTATGATGAAGTCAATAAGAAATTTATAATATCTAGATATGTGATCTTTCTTGAATCTTCCAAGGATGGAAATGTTGTTGAGCGACAACTTGATCGCTTGGATAGATTCGTACATGCAAATTCTTTTCAAGAATATGATAATGAGATTCCACATCTTAAAGGGGGGATTCCTATACTGGATCAATATGTGGAATATTATTCTGAAGCACTGTCTCACCCACATGAAGCTCCAACCACTGATGACACTTTGAGTGATGTGATTGAAATAATTGGGAGACTAAATCTTGATTCAACCCCATCTCAGTCAAATGAGTATCCTGGGCCATCTCAGAAAGGTCGTCCAAAATGGCTGACAAAGACACTTGAAATCATTCATCCTGATGAGGTTGGAAAGATAGGAACAAGAAGCACAACCAGGAAAAATGGAGGTGATGTAGACAATTCAGATTCATCTGTTGATATGGATGTTTCTTATGATTATGAACTTAATTTTTCTATATATTTTGAACCAACTTCCTTCAAAGAAGTCGATTCTCATGATGAATGGAAAGAAGTGATGCAGAAATAATATGATGCCTTGATAAAGAATGGCACCTGGAAGCTGGTTGATCCTCCATTGGGAGCAAACATAATAAGCTGCAAGTGGGTCTACAAGAACAAGTATAAAGCTGATGGATCGCTTGACAAGCACAAATCTAACTTGATCTTGATGATGCAACTTTGTTTGTCAAGAAAGCTAAAAAAATAGTTGTATATGTTGTGGTGTATGTAGTTGATCTTTTGATGACAGGGAACAAAGAGAGCTATATTGCATCCATAAAGAATGAATTAAGGAAAGGTTTTGAAATGACGGACTTGGGCTATGTTCACTACTATCTTAGTATTGAAGTAAATCAACATCCGAAGTTTATATTCCTCTCTCAAAAGAAGTACATTGGAGATATGTTGAATAGGTTTGGTATGGCTGGGTGTAATCCTTTGACCACTCCAATGGAACATAATTTAAATCTCACATCCACTGAAGAAAAAGAATTTGAGGATGCAATAAAGTATAGACAACTCGTAGGAAGTCTCAACTACTTGATTGCTACCAGACCATACATTTCATTTTTTTTATTCCTCTCCAGGTTTATGCAAAATCCTTGTGAGGAACATTGGTCTACTGCAAAAAGAGTTCTAAAGTACTTGAAAGGAACTCAAGGCTTTGGACTTAAGTATACACATGTGGGCGACTTCAACTTGATTGGATATTGTTGTGGCTCATTTGCATTTACCTTTGAAATATTTTTCAAAACACCAAAAACGCATATATGATAGAAAATGTAAAATTTTGTGTGTTGTAGAAGAATTTTGTTGTATATGTTGGTACATTAACATTACGTAATGAGATGTGAAGGTGGGTCGAGTTGGGTTCATTCACGTGCAAAACAATTCAAGAGTCGGACTGATGGGCACATTCAGAACATTACACACCGATCAGGTTTATCATTCTTCCAAGTTCGAGTACAGCGAAGGCTCGTATTCATTGCACCCATATCCAACGGCAACCCGGGAGCACAAGTTGCACGAGATTTATACCAAGGAATGCCCTCGTAATCAGTCTCGTTAAATCTACTCACCTACAATTCGACAACTGACATCAACTGCGGGAACACTCTCTTCAAATTCCAAAAAACCGCTTTAGTGCCCCCACAAGTGGTTTCAGGTTTCAATAAAGACATTACGTGATGATAGATGGAGCCCGCGCTCTTTACTTTAAAATCAGAGAAGGAAGAAAAATGGCGTATTTCCCTTAAAAACTTAAGAGTTTGGAGGAGACGCAAAGGGAAAAACAGACGATCAGGATCAAAGCATAAAATTGAAACGGAGAGATGGAAAGCAGAGATTGTATCGCATATCTCACTTCACAAGTTTAAAGGGTTAGCGCTAAGGGATGTGTTAAAGGTTGCGATCTGCGGGTTGCGAGTGGGCCCACCTCTCTTTTCCACGTCACCTCCCTCTCCCCTCATTTCGCACTTCGCAAGTTTTAATGTTTACCTCCACCGCTCATAAACTAAATCCATCAATTTGCGATTTGTGATATTCGTGGGACCCATCCCTACCACGTCACCTCCCTTCCCCCGCACTTCGCACTTCGCAAGTTTTGGAGCTTACCTTCCATTTCTCATAACAAATCCGTTGATTTGTGATTGCCCCCACCTCTGCTTTTCACGTCACCCTCTGCCCGTCGCACTTCGCACATCGCAATGTTTAACACTTACCTCCCGTCTTTCATAATAAAATCCCTAATTTGCGATTTGTGGGTGGATGCGATGTGGTTTCAAAAGTGAACTCCAAAGGTTTTCAAATCTGGAGGTAAGTCATTTCTTGGGTTAAATCGCATCAGAGGAAGAAAAGAGGATTATAACGTAAAGCTGGTGAAACGCGAAAATGCAGTAGAAAGTAGACGTGATGTGTTCTCCAAGGGTGAGTAGAATATGGTTCAAGTCCAAGTCTTGCGGCGGTTGACGAAGAGAAGACGAAATGTTGCAGACACACATAGAGTCATGCAGAAGAACATATAGTGGCATTGTGGGAAGCACGACAGCTGGGTCAAGTTAGGCACTGAGGCGTTGTTACAGAACTGTGGAGATACTACATCATAACTAGAAAGGACACCTCAGCACTTCGGGGGGACGCATCAGCAACAATCAAATTCAACAAAATGAATGATATTTCCAGTTTTAATTTGTTTTCTTGGTATGATTGCATAAGTAATTTTAACAATTTAGGTAGTCGAATTAATTTCAAGAAGTTCAGTAGTTACGAACTATTTTGATGTATTTAAGTAGATAGTAATAAAGAAAAGAGGTTTCGAGTTTTGGACCTCTGGATGACTGTTAATTTGGTACTGAATTTTCTAAGAAATAAATGACAGAAGATCAAGTTTCCTACACTTGTTGATGTTGATATGTCTTTCCAGTTTCAATCTATGTTTATTCCTCTTTGAATGAAGTGAAGTAATGTAGTAGTTGCTCTCTTAATTACGTCTATGAGTAAGAGTTAAATAACCTTAATTTGCGCTCCATCACTTTATCTCTTCTCCCTTCACAAATTCCTGATGAAACTTTAAAGTAATATATTCTGTGTTTACAACATATTATTTCGAGTTTCCTTTCTCTCCGTGAATTTCCTCTTAAACTTAAAAGTGATAGATTTTGTTTCTCAAAATATCATTTGAGTTTCCCTTACAGTTATTCTTTTCATTTCATTCAAATATCAACAGTTTATGGCATTGTGAAGCCTTTCATTATATCAGATTATTGAGGGTATTAAGTAATCAAATTCCAAAGGTGTTAAACAAAGGCCATTTGATATTGTAATTTTCACATACATTTACAAAATTTCTTAAGCACTAATTCCTTACCACAGCCGAGGTATTGTTTCTTGAGATATAACATTTTATGGCGCCGTTGCCGAGGATGAAGAAATGAAGTTTATTTTCCCTGTGTTTTTCACATTATTTCCTCTGGTTGTTCAATGAGGAGGAAATATTTGGTTGTGTTTTTTATTTTCAAAATTATGGCTTTCAAAAGGCCTCACACGAGGTCAGATACCTCACAGCAGATAGTCCCTGCTTTTCCAGATCCAGAAAGTTTGGTTTCTAAAAAGGCTCAGAAATCTGAAACTCCTTGAACACCTGATCCTACATTTTCTGGTCCTAACACTAGTTCTCGTAATCCTTTGTTCGAAGATATTTCTGAAATAATTCCTTCCTTGGAACAAGATTCACCTTTCACACCACTTTATTTTCAAGAACCTCAGTCAGAAGAACATTCTTTCGAGTCTGTTTCTTTTACCTTCACTCAAGCTCAACCAAATATAGTTGTTGGTTATTTTACCATTGTTCATCAACCCACTCCCATATTAGTCTTCTCACCACCTTCATTCACTTTCACAGTAGGTTCATCAACCTCAACTACCCAAGGAACAGTTAACCAAGGTGTAAATATGGCAGCACCAGAGTTCTTAATGAATAGATATGCACCACTAAATATTGTGCAACCAATGAATTCCATGCCTCAATAATACCTCAAATTACTTCCTTGTTTCACTAGAGAAGATGAAATAACTGCAAAACAACATTTACCCTTGTTTTTCACTTTTGCTCATAATTTAAATGTAGAACATCTTGATGTTGTGATGAGACTATTTGTGTAGTCTCTAAATGGAGAGGCTAGAAAATTCTTCAAAGGTTTACCAAATGGTTCAATAAATAACTGGGAAGAGTTAGAAACTCAATTCACTCAGAGATGGGGAGAAAAGAGAGATCATGGTTACTCATTGACAAACTTTAATGCAATTAAAACAAAGCCTACTGAAAACATTTCTGAGTTTGTAAAAAGATTCAAAAAATTGTACAGTAGTTTACCTATAGAGATGAAGCCCCCCTGTAGGAGAAAAGGTAGTTTTTGTTGGGGCTTTTGAAGCTGATTTTAGCTTTACATTGAGAGAGAGAAGAGCCCCTACTCTTGAGTAGATACAGACAAATTCCTTAGAGATTGAAGCTAATATGATTGCAACTAGAAAGGTAAAAGGGAAACAACCAGTCCCGGAGAAGGGGAAAGAAAAATAAGAATCATCACAAGATATAAGAATTGAAAATATGACAAAGGTGATAAAAAATTTGACAAATAAGCTAGCTAAGATGGATTTGGAAAATAAAAAATCCCAAATACAAGTACAACAAAACCGAGGGGGGTTTAACCCTCAATTCAGAAGACATCCCATGCAAATTTTGCAGAGGGAAAGAAGAGATCAAGACCAGGTTGAAGCGCCGTTGTATATAGAACCAGCACCCGCAAAGCCAACAGAAGATGACCAAAGGGAGGCCGAGGATCAGGTATCTGCTATGTATACAATAGAAGAGGATGAAGAGGAATTTTGTGAGGGATAATATGTTGAAGTTGAAGTATCTTTTGATCAAGATGAAATGGATGAATACTGTAGACAATTCAAAGATTTCATGCAAGCTGAGTTACATAAAAAGTATGATTTAAGGTCTAGAAAGAGATCTAGAGTGCAGGATAATGAAGGTGAACAACAGGGTTCCATTCCTCCTCCAATGGAGACTCCACAACAAAAGGACCCTAGGAAACAGGTCGGTGATGGGAAACAACCTGTAAATTCACTTAATAGAACAAATGTGCAGCAGGGTGAATCTTCCCAGAACAAATCAATTGACACTAATATTTTGGAGAGAGTTGTTCTTGTACCCGAACAAGCCGCAAATTCTAGAAAGAGTGAAAAATAACTTGAAAAGAACGTTAAGCAAACTCATGCTTTCAGTTTGGCAAAAGAGTTGGAGAAGGTTAAAATTTAGGTACCTCTTGTAGAATTAGCTAAAATACCAGCTTATAAGAAAGAAATTTCAGAATTTATTAATCTCACACAAGTGGAAGATATAAGTGACATGGTGAACTTACAAGAAGAAAAGCCAGTGGTCACCTTTGGTCCTCATGTAGAAGAAGTAGATCCTTCTGTTCCACCTTCTATATTTCTCTATTGCTTCATGATTTTACTCTACATAATTTCATGTTGGACTCAAGAGCATCCCATAATCTCATGTCATTGTCTGTTAGGAAGGAACTAAACTTGCAAATTACCAAACCTTATAGGAATATGTATTCATTTTATTCCAAAAGGGTGAAATGTGTTGGGTTAATTAAAAATGTAGCAGTTTCGTTGGCACTAATCACAGCAAAGAGTATAGTCATGGATTTAGTGGTTGTTGACATCCCAACCAGGTTTGGAATTCTCCTGTCAAGATCTTGGGGAGAAAAGTTAGGAGGTGTTCTAAAATTAGACTCCACTTATGCTATCGTTTCGGTTTTTAATGGGGAAGAAAGGATGTTGTACAGGGAAACAAGGTTTGTGAAGACCACTTCCAGGAAAGATGCAAGAAATTCCCCCATTTATAGTCAAGAAACATAAGATCTTTCGTGTTTCATGCTGCATGAAGATGCAGAATTTTCTAAAGACACAGAGAAGCAGCTCTCTTCAGCAGTTGTAAATAATTATCTGCACTCAAGGAAGATTTGGAAATGCTACTTTGATGGGCCCTACTCCAAGGAAGGCGCAGGTGATGGATTCTTGTTGATGTCACCATAATGTAAACTCGTGCCTTTCTCTTTTAAACTAGAATTTGATTCAACAAACAATGTGGTTGAGTATGAGGCCTTAATAACAAGCCTTCAAGTTGCTAAACAGACGGGAGTTCAATGTATTTTAACTTTTGGTGACTCTGAGTTGATAATAAGGCAGATTAAAAATCATTGTCAAACCAAGCATCCGAATTTAAGATCATATAGGAATGAAGTCTGGAATCTGATAGAAAACTATTTTGAAGCCATCAATCTTCAGTTTATTCTGAGGGGGGAGAATAGATTGGCAGATTCTTTAACAGTTGCAGCCAGCACCTTCAAACCTCCAATAAATCTAAGGCTAGGGTATGAAATTGAAATTAGACATAGACCTTCTATCCCTGACAATGTGAAACATTGGCAGGTGTTTTCTGATGATGAACAGATAAATCAGTTCCTGACAATGATTGGAAACTTTGAAGATGTTGAGATAGACCAAGAGGAAGAACAAACAGAATAGAAAGCATAAATAAGAAACATTAAGCAGTCAATAGGTGAAGAGGAGATTATCCAATTCAAACGTAATGTGCTCCCTAAAGGGTTGGTTCCCCTTGAAAGATTATTTGATTCTAATGATGTTGCTTTTGATTCAAAGAAAACACAACAAGAAGAAGAGATGGAAGATTGTAATTTGGGAACTTAGCAAGAACCCAAAATAGTGAAAATTTTCAAGGGTGTTCCCAAAAACTACAAAAAAAGATACATTGATATTTTTAGGAAATATATGGATGTGTTTGCCTGGTCATATGAAGACCTGAAAACATATGACAAAATCATAATTCAGCATAACATTCCATTGAAAAAAAGGACTCAAACCACACAGACAGAAGCTCAGACAGATCAATCCATTGTTGCTAGCTCCAATCGAAAAAGAAGTGAAGAAATTTTTGCAGGCGAAAATTATAGTCCCTCTCAGATATTCAAACTGTGTTTCTAGTCTGGTTCCTGTAAGAAAGAAGAATGGAGAGATAATATTGTGTGTAGATTTCAGGAATTTGAACCGAGAATCTATAAAAGATAATTATCCTTTGCCGAAAATGGATTATGTCTTACAGAAGGTGACAGGAGCTCACAAGTTGTCTATGGTTGACGGATTTTCTGTGTATAATCAAGTAGCAGTAGAAAAATAATATCAAAATAAGACTTCTTTAATGATGCCCTGGGGCACCTTCATGTATTCAAGGATTCCATTTGGCCTTATGAACGCGGGTTCAACATTTCAGAGGGCCATGGATATAGCCTTCGTTGGTGACAGGTTTGTAGTTATATATCTAGATGATGTAATTGTTTTCTCAGGGTCAGATGATGAACACTTGGAGCATTTGCAAAAAACTTTTCAAAAGTGCAGAAAGTTTGGTTTGTCATTAAATCCCAAGAAATATTTATTTGCCTTGGAAGAAGGTAAATTATTGGGTCACGTAGTTTCTAAACAAGGAGTGAATATTGACCCAGCAAGGGTGGAAGCCATTCAGACAATTCCTGTACCCAGAAGCAAGAAATATATCCAAAGATTCCTGGGAAAACTAAACTTTCTAAGGAGATTTGTGCCCAATTATGCTAAGATCGTGAGAAGTATAACAGATATGTTGAAGAAAAATGTAGAAGTGAAATGGGATAAGGAAGCAACAGATGCATCTACTAGAATAAAGGAAGCATTGCAGGAAGCTCCTGTTTTGATTAGTCCAGACTATCAAAAATCCTTTCAGGTATTCTCATTTGCATCCCCCACTACTATTGATGTTGTGTTGTTGCAGAAAAATGAAGATAGTAAGGAGAAGCTAGTTGCATTTTTCAGTAAAGTTCTCAGAGATGCTGAGCTCAAATACAATATTTTGGAGAAACAAGTATATGCTTTGGTCAAATCACTGAAAGCCTTCAGGAATTATGTGTTACAGTCCCAAATAACAGCTTATGTTCTTAATTCTGTTGTGAAAGGCATACTGGTCCAAAGCTATGTTGAAGGAAAAGGGGGAAGTGGATAGAAAAAATCCAAGAGTATGATTTGGACATCAAACCCACCAAGTTGGTCAAGGGACAGTGGTTAGCGAAGTTTTTGACAAAGACAAATTTTCAAGCCTTGGGAATTAATTTGTTAGCGTCGGTGGATGGAGCTATTAATGAAGAAGGTCAAAGCAAGTCCAAAACATGCATTCAATGCAAATTTTTGTGCTCTGATTGGTATAAAGATATTTTGCATTACCTGTGTTTCTTTTCTTGTCGAACTTCACTAAATAGAACAAAATACAGAGCTCTCAAGCTCAAATCTCAGCCATATGTTATAGTAGAAGCAAAGCTATAATGGAAAGATTCTGCTGGTATTTTGTTGTTATGTTTGAACGAAGGGGAATCTATTGACATCACCAAAGAATATCATGAAAGTCTGTGTGGAGGTCATTATAGTTGGAAGGTCACTGCTCATAAAATTCTCAAGTCAGGATTCTATTGGCCAACCATGTTTGCAGATGTTTATAGACTGATCAAAATTTGTCAGAAGTGTCAGTTGTTTACTGAAAATAAAAAATTTGTTCCATTACCTCTCATCCCAGTATTTATTGAAGAGCCTTTCAGGTAATGGGGATTGGATTATATTGGAGAGATCAATCCACCTTCAAGTGGACAGTTCAAGTGGATTATAATTTCCACTGATTACTTTACAAAATGGGTTGAAGCAATACCCACTAATAAGGCGAATGACCAAGTAGTGATGAAGTTTCTGGAGGAAAAAATTTTCAGCAAATTCGGATGTCCAGTCAAAATTGTGACTGATAATGCTCAAGTATTCAACTCTGCTCGTTTCATTAATTTCTGTCAAACATATAATGTAATTTTATCACATTCCACAACGTATCATCCCCGAGGGAATGGATTGGCAAAGTCTTCAAATAAGACATTGGTAGGAATATTGAAGAAGAAAATCACTGAGAATCATAAGGATTGGGATATGAAGTTGAATTTTTCCCTCTGGGAAGTTCGAGTCACTACCAGGAGATCTACTAGGAAGTCTCCCTATGAACTGGTTTATGGAACTCAAGCACTATTTCCTACTCAACTGGCCAAACCAATGATTTCTTTTCTTCAAGAATCTTAGGAAGAACCTAATGCTTTGGTAAGAAGATTGAACAAAATAATTGAATCAAGTGAAAACAGAAACAAAGTCAGGGATAACTTGATTACTTATTAGGAAAAGATGAAGTCTATATTTGACAGAAAATCAAAAGAAGTTCTCTTTCAAGCAGGAGATTTGGTACTGAGATGGGACACCAGATGAGAAGAAAAGGGGAAGCATGGTACATTTGACCCTCTCTGGTATGGTCCATATAGAATATCTGAGGCCAAGTCAAATAACACATTCATTTTGGAAGATCTAGATGGAGATTCAGTACAGCTGCCTGTGAACGGGCAGTATCTGAAGCATTATTTCCAGCATTAAAAGTCAACATTCCACCAATGCAAATATAGAATTTCTCATTGTTCATATGTCACCAAGAAATATTTGACTCCATGCCCAATGGATAAGGCACTAATTTGTGGTTCTTAGCGCTTCCGTGGAAAAAAGAACTATCCCCAGGTGGAGCCAGATGTTGTGGCTCATTTGCATTTACCTTTGAAATATTTTTCAAAACACCAAAAAATCATATATGATAGAAAATGTAAAAAAAAAAAATTCGTGGAATAATTTTGATGTAATGTTGGTACATTAAAATGATGTGATGAGATGTGAAGGTGGGTCAAGTCGGGCTCATTCACGTGCAGAACAGTTCAAGATCCGGACCGATGGGCACGTTCAGAACATTACACACTATCCAGGGTTATCATTCTTCCAAGTTTGAGTACATCGAAGGCTCGTATTCATTGCACCCAGATCCAACGGCAACCCAGGAGCACAAGTTGCACGATATTTATACCAAGAAGTGCCCTCGCAAGCAGTCTCGTTAAATCCGCTCACCTGCAAATTGACAACTGACATCAACTGCAGGAACACTTTCTTCAAATTCCAAAAAACCACTTTAGTGCCCCTGCAAGTGGTTTCAAGTTTCAATAAAGACATTATGTGGTGATAGCTGGAGTGGTGATAGCTGGAGCATGCGCCCTTTACTTTCAAATCAGAGAAGGCAGAGAAATGGCATATTTCCCTTAAAAATTTAAGAGATTTGGAGGAGGCGCAAAGGGAAAAACAGACAGTCAGGATCAAAGCGCAGAATTGAAACGGAGAGATGGACGGCAGAGATTGTATTGCATATCTCACTTCACAAGTTTAAAGGGTTAGCACTAAGGAATGTGTTAAAGGTTGCGATCTGCGAGCTGCGGGCAAGCCCACCTCTCTTTTCCATGTCACCTCCCTCTCCCCGCATTTCGCACTTCGCAAGTTTTAATGTTTACCTCCACCGCTCATAAACTAAATCCATCGATTTGTGATTTGTGATATCCATGGGACCCATCCCTTCCACGTCACCTCCCTTCCCCCGCACTTCGTACTTTGCAAGTTTTAGAGCTTACCTTCCATTTCTCATAACAAATCTGCCAACTTGAGATTTTCGATTGGCCCCACCTCCACTTTCCACGTCACTTTCTACCCGTCGCACTTTGCACATCGCAATGTTTAACACTTACCTCCCATATTTCATAACAAAATCCTCAATTTGCGATTTTCAGGCAGATGTGATGTGGTTTCAAAAGTAAACTCCAAAGGTTTTCAAATCCAGAGGTAAGGTATTTCTTGTGTTAAATCACATCAGAGGAAGAAAAGATGATCTTAACGTAAATATGGTGAAATTCCAAAATGCGATAGAAAGAAAACGTGATGCGTTCTTTGAGGTTGAGTAGAATATGGTTCAATTCCAAGTCTTGCGGTGGTTGATGAAGAGAAGATGGTACGCTGCAAGCACACACAGAGGCATATGTAGAGTCAGGCATAAGAACATATAGTTTCACTATGGGAAGGACGACAGCTGGGTCAAGTCAGGCACTGAGCGTTGTTACAGACCTGTGCAACTACTACATTATAACCATAAAGGACACCTCAGCACTTCGGGGGGATGCATTAGCAACAATCAAATTCAACAAAACGAATGATATTTCCAGTTTTAACTTGTTTTCTTGGTATGATTGCATAAGTAATTTTAACAGTTTAGGTAGTCGAAGTAATTTCAATAAGTTCAGTAGTTACGAACAATTTTGATGTATTTAAGTAGATAGTAATAAAGAAAACAGGTTTCGAATTTTGGACATTTGGATGACTATTAATTTGGTACTGAATTTCTAAGGAATAAATGAAATAAGATCAAGTTTCCTACACCTGTTGATGTTGATATGTCTTTCTAGTTTCGCTCTGTGTTTATTCCTCTTTGAATGAAGTGAAGTATTGTAGCAGCCGGTCTCTTAATTACATCTGTGAGTAAGAGTTAAATAACCTTAATTTTCGCTCCTTCACTTCATCTCTTCTCCCTTCACAAATTATTGATGAAACTTTAAAGTAATAGATTTTGTGTTTACAACATATTATTTCGAGCTTCCTCTCTCTCTGTGAATTTCCTCTGAAACTTAAAAGTGATAGATTTAGTTTCTCAACATATCATTTTGAGTTTCTCTTACAACGCTTCTTTTCATTTCATTCAAATATCAGCATTTTATGGCATTGTGAAGGCTTTCATTATATCAGATTATTGAGGGTATTAAGTAATCAAATTCCAAAGCTATTAAACAGAGGGCATTTGATATTGTAATTTTGACATACATTTACAAAATGTCTTAAGTACTTATTCCTTACCACAGCTGAGGGATTGTTTCTTGAGATACAATAGATACTATGATTCAAACTTCGATGGAGATAATTAAACTGGGGTATCTAGTTCAGGTTATGTTATGAGTCTTGGATTAGGATTTGTCTCTTGAAGGTCACGCAAACAATTAGTTCCAGCAGATTCCACAACTGAGGAAGAGTATGTGGCAGAAGCTAAAGCAACAAA
The DNA here is from genome assembly GCA_034641835.2 of Pinus albicaulis. Taxonomy (NCBI): domain Eukaryota; kingdom Viridiplantae; phylum Streptophyta; class Pinopsida; order Pinales; family Pinaceae; genus Pinus; species Pinus albicaulis. The sequence goes on from CM076579.1 coordinate 257,631,166, forward strand.
GGAATTGTGTGGCTCAGGAAAATTCTGGAAGATTTGCAGGAGAAACAAGTGCATTCAACTCCTCTCATGATTGAAAACACTTCTGCAATAAATTTTTCCAAGAACCCAAATTTCCATAATCGAATCAAGCACATCAATACAAAATACCATCTAATTTGACATCATGTTTATGCCAAGACAATCCACCTATGCCATTGTTCCAAAAATGAGCAGATTGCAGAAACATACACCAAAGCGCTTGGAAGAGAAAATTTTGAAAGATTCATAATGATGCTTTGACTCACCAACATACCTTCATATTAGGGTGGGTGGGGATGTTAACGCATAATATTTTGGATTGGGTAAATCCATGTAAATATTGTAAATAGAAAATAAGTAGAATTGGAAGATGAAGATACACTGGGAAATGAAACCCAAGAGTCTCTCCCTCCATGTATATATTTATGATCAATCTTAATGCAAGAACACAATTCGATTTGAGGAGTTACCTCCTAGTCTGGCACCCATATTTTCAACAGAAAACATAATATGCATGCTGAGATATAATTCAAAGTAAGCACACATTGGCATCCTAACACACTGTTTCACGGCGTTGTTTCGAATTAGGACCATGCACTCTACGCAAGATTACAATTGACAATAAAAGTGTCATTGGAAAATCCTTGGCCATTCAACAAAGATCCAAGGACCAACTAGGTAAATAATTTCAAAGCTTTCAAGTTATATTTTAACATGCTCCACTTGATCCATTTTCATTTTCTCTAACCAAATATTTTTAAGTTATAGATTTCTTTAATTTATAGTTTTCTACATGAGTTTTAACATGCTCCATCCACTTTCAGGCCAAAGAACAAAAATACTCATTATTGATTCACTTTAGGGAAAAACAAAAGAGAGAGATGAGATATCATATTGGATATCCGTAGTTTTTTATGTTTTGTGGACTATATCTCATGTGGATATGGATATCCCTAACTTGATATTGACTATATTTGTGGGATATTATGTGTGTATATATCGATAATCCATATGTAGAATTCCATATTATGAAAAAGGATCTTTTGATTAAATTAGAGGCATCCCCACCATGGAAACATGTATAGAAAAAATGGCACCTACATTGGTTTTAGGACATAAATTATTTGGACATCCTCCACTAGCAGGATGAGTAAAATTCTTATGGTGAGTGAAAACTTATTAGTGGCATGTATCCTTAATTTAATTTATCTTTTTGGTCAATGTATTTGTTGTTGGTCAACTCTTATTTTAATTTCCATATCTTCATCGTTTAAGGATAAGATTAAGTAGAGAGAAATGTTGACACATGTACCACACATTATCCTTGTGAGGAGTCACAAATTATGCATTCATCATGATTGAAGAAAGATAAAAAGATCATATTTGACTCACAAAGGAGTTACTCCATGTGTTTTTTCATTTCATGATGATTATTTTAGTTATGTAAAACACCTTTAAGGATATCATAGGTCAAATATGTAAAAAGAGTAAACAATTTAATGTTCAAGAAACATTAGGTGCATCGACATTTAAATGACCTAGTTCCGTGTACCATCAAAATTAGTGAATTATCTCAAAATTAAAGATGCATATAAAGACACCAAAATGTTAGCCACAAGATACATAAACTTAAGCATTGTATTAATTGTCGTTGAATTCATTAGCAGTAGAGATGATTCTTTCTATGTGTATCATCGGAATTTAACCACAGAAATAAGGTAACGTAAACAATCCCTCAAAGTTTATCCATCGATTCAATTGACATGTTCATAATATGATAGAATTGTATTGATCTAATAGTGACTATTTAACAGAGTATTCCAATACAAAACACCATTAGCTTCAAAAATGCAGAGAGGATTTTAACCCATCTTATGACAATGATACCTTAGATGATATTTCAGAGTGTTATTACAGCAAGATGTAGTTTGCAAAGGCTCAAAACCACCCATAATTTCCCTTAACAATGTTCAAAACTATAAGTGCAATGTGTCACTGTGTAAGAATATATAACCATCTCAACATTTAAAGGACATAAACCATGTTCAAAAGGTTAAACTATATAAGATTTCTTTCACCCCATAGTTTATACTTAGAACAAAAGTACTAGTATCATAGTGCTTCCTTTTTAGAGATGTCTTATGTTTAATTTGAAATCATGAAAGGTGGGATGGAAACTAACCAACAGTTATGCCCAAATGCAGCAATGAGACTCAAAAAGTAAACCAATGAGGTAAGCCATAGAACAATGATAATTTCAGCATGATTTTGACATTATGCATTAGAGGGGTTGGGTTATTATTTGAATCGATGTGTGTTAGGTGATATTTAGAGTTAACCTTAAAATTTTGTGAGGAGAAACACCTATCCTCATTGCAGAATATTCATGCCACAAATATTTCAGCAGAAAGCAATAGATTTGATTAATCAAAGAAACACTCAACCCATTATGAATAAGATCATGTATCTTTAGTCTAAATACTAGAAAAAGGTTGGACAAGGAGTTCTTTGAGTTCTTTAATATATAATAGAAATACAATTTGATCTCATAATAAATTATGCAATGAATATGAAACGCTCCTTTTTCATCCACTTGGAATTTCTTCCACATGACCTTAGAGAGTATTAGATATAATTGGCATAGTACCAATGTCAGTTATATATATGTGACAACCATGACTACTTTTTCCCAATCTTTTCTCTTCAAGAAGTTACAAATTTTATGCCAAGTCACTTAAATGAAAAAGAAAAAGAAAATGAGTATGTAAATTTACTCATATATATGGCAAGAGTGCATATAACAAAAAGAGCACCGAGCGGAATCGATCTATGAACCAAGAATACATCAAGAAAATGAGAAATGGAAATGAGTATGCAAATTTACTCATATATATAGCAAGAGTGCGTATAGAAAAGATAGCACCAAGGGGAATCCATCTCTGAACCAAGAATACATCAAGAAAGAGGCATTTTTTTTCCCAATGTATTGACCACATAATAAAACTAAAGTGTTTATCACATAATAAATTGCAAGGCAAAAGTCCACACAATCAGAATGTGTGATTTCCCCCCATACATGGCCTTCGAGAAGGGTATGCCCAAATTGAGAGTGTTTGGAAGAGTTAATGATGAAAATAACATGATAAGTCAGTCCAAGTTTCCTTTCTTACGAAATATTCCCCACATACCCAACGCTAGCAACAATATGGCTTTTGATATCACATCTACTAGAATGAATTTGAAGTTAATCTCATAAGGATTGATTTGACATAAGAGAAGTGGCACTGCAAATATGACCACAAATCTATTGATTACTACACATTTCTCTAGACAAAAGATTTCATCAGAAAGATTTATGCAAATGAAGTTGGAATATAAAACAAAACCTCTTCAAAATTCATTGTCACACTTGCAAAAATAAATTTCTCCCTCAAAATAAGTACATAAATGAAAATACAATTAGGAAATTTTACTTAAAGTAGAATATTCAACACTTAAGGCAAACATAAAACTCCAAAAATACATTGTCATATTTCATAAAAAGTATAAACAAATTTGAAATGAGACTAAGAGCCCCCAATAAAAAAATGCACATAAAGAACTGTGACCTCAAGAACTGTCACTATTAATACAATGACCTTTGGAAGCTAGGGAACACTGACCTCGGAACTATGACCTCTGGAATCTAGGGAACTCTGGCCTCATAATTGTGACCGAGGTCATGTGACTAGCACTTGGAAATGTGACTTAGGAACTATGACCGTTGTAACATTTTTCAAAGTCACGGTTCCATAATTGTGGTCCTAGGAATTGTGATTTGGGAACTATAACCTATGGATATGTGACATGGGCACTATGACTTTTGGAACCATGATCGAGGTCACATTTCACAAGGTCACACGACTCTAGCACTTGGAACTCTGATGTAGGAAAACGTAACTTAGGTATTTTCACTGATGTCACATCCCCATAGGTCATAGTTCCAAAAGTCAATCGCAAAACATTGAGGAACTGTGACCTCTGGCACTGTGATCTAAAAACAATGAATTATGGAACTGTGACCTTTTGAGTTATGAATGATGTAGCAGTTATGAGGTCACAGTTCACAAGGTCATAGTTCCATAGTTCATGGTTCATTAGGTCACAATTTTAAAGGTCTTAGTTCCAAAATTCAATTGAAAAACACCGAGGAACTAACTCTAGCACTTGAAACTACGGCCTAGGGAACTATGACGTCGAGAACTATGATTTGTGAACTGTAACCGATGTAATGATTTCTGACGTCATGATATTAGAATTGTGAGCTAGGAACTATGACCTCTGCAATTGTGACATTGGGAACTATGACCAATGTAATAGTTTATGAGATCACAGTTTCAAAGGTCATAGTTCCAAAGTAAATTGCAAAACACTAAGGAGCTAACTCTAGCACTTGGAACTGGGACCTGTGAATTGTGATCAATGTCACAGTTCACGAGGTCACACGACTCTAGCACTTGGAACTATGACCTAGGGAACTATGACACATGAACTGTGACCATAATTCCCTAGGTCACAGTCATTAGAGGAAATTTCAGCCTAAAATTTCCCATGAAATTTTCACATACATAATCTGTAAACCAATGAAAATCCTTTAAATTTAAAAAGAGGTACGTGTAAATATTTTGGAGGGAAATTTAAAAAAAAAAACTACTTTTTTTAATTGTATTTTTGGTTTATCTCATTATAGGCTTACTCAAATTTCAAGTGTAGACAATTGTTGGATGCAGAATTAAATTTCACATCCAACGAATACCCATTGTGCATACTTATGAGAAGACCCACATTGATAAAAACTGAAGATACATTAAAAAACGTGTATTCAACGCGTTTTTTAATGTATCTTCAGCTTTTATCAATGTGGGTCTTCTCAGAAGTATGAATAATGGGTACTCATTGGATGCAGAATTTAATTATGCATCCAAAGAGTGTCTACACTTGAAATTTGAGTAAACCTATAAGGAGATAAGCCAAAAATACAATAAATAAATTTGAGTAACCCTTATTTTATTATTTTTCTATTATTTTATTATTTTTCCTTAGGAAGCCACTTTTAGGCTGAAATTTCCTCTATTCCAAAACTATGACTTGGGAACTATGACCTCTAGAATTGTGACCAAGGTCACAATTCAAGAGTTCATAGTTCCAGATTCATGTGACTCTAGCACTTGGACTATGACATAGGGAACCGTGAATTAGGAACTAACTGATGTAACAGTAACTGAGGTCACAAGTCCCTAGGTCATGGTTTCATAATTATGACCTCAGTAATTGTGACATGGGAATTGTGACCTATAAATTATGATCAAGGTCACAATCCCCATGTCATGGTTCCCTAGGTCACAATTCTGGAATTGTGGCCTAGGAACTTGTGACCTACTGTGATCGAGGTCATAGTTCACAATGTCACATGACTCTATCACTTGGAACTTTGAAGTAGAGAAATGTGACTTAGGTACTATGACCTATGAACTATGACCGATGTAACAGTTTCTGAGGTCACAATTCCATAATTGTGACCTCTGGAACTATGATTTGGGAACTGTGATTTGGGAATAAGGTCATGTGACTCTAACACTTGGAATTGTGGCATAGGGAAATGTGACTTATGAATTGTGACCAATGTAACGATTTTAGAGGTCATAATTTCCTAGGCCATATTTCCAAACAGTGACCTCAAGAATTGTGACCTAGGAACTATGACCTTTGGAATTGTGATTGAACTCATAGTTCATGAGGTCACGTGACTCTAGCATGTGGTATTATGACCTAGAAAATTGTGACCTATGGAACTATGACTAAGGTAACATTTCATGATGTCATATTTCTAGAGATCATTTGAATCTAGCACTTGAAACTGTGACTTAGGAATTATGACCTGTGAATGGTGATTGATGAAATGATTCTTGAAGTCTCGGTTCTTGAACTGTTACCTCAAGATTTGTGACCTATGGAACTGTGATATAGGAACTACGACCTAAGAATTGTGACACAGTTCACAAGGTCACATGAATCTAACACTTGGAATTTTTACCTAAGGAACTATGACCATAGAGATCATGTGGGTATAACACTTGGAATTTTACCTAGGGAACTGTGACCATAGAGATCACGTGAGTATAACACTTAGAATTTTTACCTAGGGAACTATGACCATAGATGTTATAGGTCAATTTGGGCACCATTCCCAATGACTTGGTTAACTGGACATCATCCCCAGAACCAATGAATAGGGTCTATCATCCCCTATCATTTCAGTTGCTACATGCCCTAAGACAAAGAACAAGACAAATCATCCATGACTTCCATTGCAAGGTTTCCAAGATTTGAAGTACATGATTAAATCAACTATGAGCTCACCAACGCAGTCTCTAAAGGGGCTAAGTGCTTTTCATATGCAGGTATCCCCACTCAAGGGTGCTCTGCAAAGCACTTCTCGACACTCAAGGGTGCGTTGGTCAAATTGGGAGTGATATTCTCATTGTTCCAGAATCTCCACTTGGCCAGTGCCTTCTAGAAGAGTTCATATGTGTCAAACTTTGAATCCATGTGTCCATTTGACATCTCTGAGTTTGGGAACATGTCTTGCATATTATTAGAAAGTCACTAATTGTGAAACTACCTTCAACTCATCTATAAATTGAGCACAAATCCTAGTGCTTGAGAAGGAAGAAATTGAGTAGAGAAATGCCCGTGGAATTTCAATTGAGGATTTGATTTGAGTGACATGCTGCTGGAGAGATGTGCATTTTTATGAGGCTAGGATGATGCTGGAGATGGTGACATGAAATCAATCGCTAGTTGTAACATCCCCTTCTATCCATTAATAAATATTGATGCTTACTTTCCCACATATGTATCTGTATAAGCTTATGTCTTTCATATTATGAATTCTTATCTGATGTATATGGTTCATATTTCATTGATTTAACTGAATAACTTGAATAGACATCTGTATATTTCTATCTCATTGATGTTTAGTGTTAATTCTTGCAGGAAATATTTTGGCGATCTAGCTTGGATTTGAAGCTACAGCAAGAGCGACAGAAGGAGACTTGGAAGCGCTTGGAATCCAAGTAAGTTTCTTTATCTATTCTCTGTGTCTATTTAATGTTAGGAAAAGTAGTTGCAAATTCTTTAACCTATTGTTCTAAATGAGCACCACATTTAGGGAAGAACGTTTTATCCGTAATCCATAATTCCGCATAAAAAATTGGCGACTCTGTTGGGGATTTTACCCTTCATCCTTGGTGTATTTTTCCTCTATGATTCACCGAGTAGCATTTACTCTTAAATATTGGGCTTTTTGAATTCAAATTTTCATTAGAAGTGTGTTAAACATCTTGATTTTTTGTTCTCTGCTGCGCCCAATGCACTGTTGAATAGGACATAGTGCTTTGCAGAGCACTGTCTCCCACTCAGGGGTGCTTTGCAACGCATTGTCTCCCCTTAGAGACTGTGTTGCCCCCTAGAGCCAACCAAATTCCATTGAATTTTTCATTGCATTTGCTTTCAGTTTGTTGTTTTCTATGTTTTCAAGGGCCTAATGCCTCATATTGACCAGTAACTTTACCTACCTCTTCCTCCTTTGAAAGAAAAGTTTGTTCAATGTCTATTTAAAGTGTTTTTCTTTATCATTGAAGAATTAATTTCAAAGTATTTTCATTGTTGCATTAGATCCATTTTCTTTTTAAAATGAAATTGTAATTAAATTATTCGTTTCCTATAGGAGAAAATGTAGTTAAATTCTTCATTTTTCCTAAAAGAGAAATTGTTGTTCAAATTCCTCATTTCTCAAAGTAAAAGGAATTTGTTTTTGTTGATTTGATGCATTTAGTTTCCTTTTTGCATTCGCATTAAGGGGACTGAAAAGAAAAACCTGCATTTGCATATAGTGGATTGTGTGTTTTGCAAAGGAACAATTAGGAAAGTTGCACATTAGTTTGTGCTCTTTATTGTTTGCTCTCAAAACTGATTGCTCTTTCTCTTTAGTAACTAAGACTTTCATTGAAAAAGCTAAAAGTGAAAAGTTTGCTTATCATTTTAGTTTGCATTTTAGGAATTTCTATTACATCATCGCGGTGAACCTTGAAAGGCAAATTGATAAACAAGATGAACTTAAAATTTACATCATTTTACCTAATAAAGCATTGGAACCATAACGATAACATTTAGAGGGTCTAGGCTAGAGACGTGTTCCAGCGTCATAAAACATAGCAGCTATCGTTAATTGTTTGCGATACATTCCAAGTGTGATATCTCACTCCACGTACGTAAGTATATCGTAGCTCGTCCACGTATTTTGGGTATATTGGGTGGTGTTATAGTACAAAAAGTATAAAGGGGTGCTCTCACTATGCAGTTTCGCATTAGACAGCGCTAATACGGACTTGGGCCTCCACGTAACTTTGAGTATGTTTGGGAGGACACCTTTAGGTTGTTATCCATCTATAGTGAACCAAGTCGGCTGCCTTGTAAATTGTGATACACTGAACACATCATTCGAGGAGATTTCCTGCATATACTTCTTGGTTCACTAGGAGGTATTCTGCAGTTCACAGTTTCTTGGTAAACCTTTTGCCTAGCATTACCCCTTTTATTTTTATTTTTTGTTTTTGGTTAAAATAAATCAGTCATCGTGGAAGAAAAAAATCCTTTTCCCCGTCATTTGCATAGATTAACATTGAAACCACCTTTACCACCAAAAGTTACTCCTGGTAGGCAAAGGCAACATCACTCTACCGAAACCAGTACTATTGGTACCTCTAGTGAAGCATCATCTTACCATATATCAGAGTCGGCATAAGTTGTTTCTACACATCTTGGTTCGTCTACTGTTGTCGAGACAGAGTCCTCATAGCTACTCGTGGTCACGATCCATCCAATCAGTGAGAGCATACCTCCTGAACCCGACGTTGTTCAACCAGAATTTGATCTAGATCATGTCTCTTTTCTTCCAGAACATCTGCATCCCGAAGTTGAACTACCGGAAGTTGTTCCTGAATTGGTCATCCCACATTCTACTGTAGCCATTGAATCTACCATATCACACAGTCAACCTCCTAAAATATACTTTGGGCGTGACAGTGAAATACTTCCACCTGGTTTAATTTCAATTGAAGAAATCCCACAAGATGAGACACCTTTAAATCCAACCCATTTCGAGGAGGATCTTTACCTGTATGAGTATTTTCCTCAATCACCATCCTCTGCTTTTGTTCATCCTGTTCCTATTCAAATTCCCATCAATTCAAAAGGGTATACATTTGGTCAAGTAACCATGCCTGAACCTACATCTTCAGTTGGACCATTTGTTCCAATTGCGTCAGAACCTACTCGCGCTACACCGTTAATGTTCACAACTTCACCAGAGTCATATTTTCATGGTGGCCCTTTAGTCCCATCAAGTTATAAATCTTTATCTGGAATTTTCTCTGGTGCATCTTCAAATCCATGGACTTCACCAATGTCATCGTACAGTATTCTAACTGGTAAATCTATAGTGAGTACTGAATGGCTTGATTCTTTACACACATCATCAGGGAAATATCAAGTTGGTCCTTCTGGGTCTATTCCATCTAGTACCATATCAACTGGACTCCCTGCATTTGGAGAGAAATATTTTCTGTCTTATTATCCTCCTCATCCTGGGGGGAAACCCTTGGTCACCCACTTTGATATTACTCCGTCATTTTTTGGTCAACCTAATTTTGAAATGAAGGTTTATCAATGGTAGCCTACTCTGCGTATCCAACCACAAACGGTTGTACAATCATATCAATCAGTTCAACTTGTTACACCCACATCATTTCCACTTGTTAATACATCTTTACCCCTGTCACAGAATCAAAATGTTATACAAAAACTGTTTCAAGTGGGTCCTTCAACTCAATACCCTCAAGTATTGGGCCCACAGACCCCAAATCCTTCGGCTAATTTACAACAACCTATACCTGGAATCATATATTCACAAGTTGGTTTACCATATTATGGGATGTCACAGCCACAACTAGGTTATAATTATCCTCAACCGAATCCAAGTTATCCTAATTTGGGTTATAGCATTGGTGGACAGACCCCTTAGCAGCCTCAGGTGCAAATGCCTCAACCTTCATTTCAACAAGTATCATATCCAGATTTTGGTCAACAGAATCCTCAAGCGTTTGCCTATCAAAACAACCCCTATCTGGGTTACCAGCAGCAGATTCCTTGTGCTGGTGCTCAAAGGTCTGTTTCCCAAGAAATTCCATCATACCCTAGCTATGCTCAACCTGACCTTAATCGACATTTGCCCTTTGTTGCAACTTTAGAGTTACCAGATTTAAATCGAATTACCAATTATCCAATCAACTAAGCTCCTTGGTGGCCGGTGATACCTCACAAATTACCCTCGAATATTCCTAAATTCAATGGAAACCCTGGGGAAGACCCATAAACTCATGTTATGACTTATCATTTGTGGTGTTCATCAAACTCCCTGAATGATGATTCTGTTCGGCTACGTCTTTTCTAGCGTACGCTCACTGGTCCGGCTGCAAAATGGTATATTAAGTTACCTAGAGCTTATTTTGATAATCTCACTGCCCTAGTTACTATCTTTTTTACTAACTTCCAGTTACACATACGATATGAAACTGAAACGAAACTCTAGACCAATTTCAAACAGACTAATGCTACTCACATTTTTTATCATATTCATGAGTGGCATCGGTGTCGTAGAATGGTTAAGACATTTGTTCCTAATCAGCTTCTTGCTGAGTGGTTCATTAAGTCCCTGTTACCATCTATAACTGAGGGTGTGGCTAAGGGTGGTGTCGTCACTGAAGAGAAGGTCATTGCTCATGCGCAATATTTAGACTTGATCTATACCCAGTCTAGCACGCTCCATGAAGAAATTCCTAACGCGCCGCGATCTAATTTTATTGTTCCTCCTCAATTAAAGGACTCTCATTCCCAAGATGGTTTGATTGGTACTACAAGCACACATCATACTACTGCCTCTGATCCTATACCTTCTTCCAAAATTAATGTCGTGTCATTTGACAAAGGCAAAAGTGAAAAGCAACCCAGAAGTAAGAAAAAAGGGAAATCTAAGAAAAAGCAAACTTCTAATCTGTAGGAAATATCATCTGATCAATCATCTGGAAATAGGAAACTTCGTTATCCATGCATAATCTATAATGAGGAACATTTTGTTCGGGATTGTCCTCACCGCGCTGAAGTCTCAAAAATCATTAAGACTTCACATGCGTCAGCTATGTTGACAGATCTGTTTCTGAATCCGGACACAAATTTGGTTGCTATAGATCCACCTTCTAGTTCCCATGTCCTTATGTTATCTGTCAAAAAACCTTCAAAAAATATTTTTGTGTCAACACGTAATAAATATTATGGTAGTCAGGCAACTGATCAACCTACTACCTCAACCACGAATCCTATAGAATCGGTATCGCCTACTGCTATTCTTGAATTGACGATTAAGCCACCAAAGGGAGTCGTTCATAAATTGACATATAATCCTCAAGCAAGAGCTACTAAACTATTGGAAGTCACTTGGCTCGTCACACTTATCTGAATCATCAAAGACGTTGAAGGCTTTTGATGGACGTACATATAAGCCTTGTGGTATTATTAATAACCTGCATGTTGACCTAGGGGCCAAAACAGTAAATGTTGATGTCGAGGTTGTTGACGGACCCCTTGACTACAATATTATACTTGGAAGGCAATGGATATATGTTATGACTGCAACTGTTTCTACATATTTTAGAATGATCGCCTTTCCATATAAAGGTGCCATCACAGTCATTAACCAGCTATCCTTTTTCCTCTGCTTCACAGGTAACTGGAAGTGTTTCATTCATTCATGCACCCTAGCTGGCACTTCAGAAAATTGGTGTAGGACTCTTAAAGGACTCCACTCTCATGGGAACCTTTGCATTACCACCACCTACGACGTCGGCAGAAATTGCAAATATAGAGACCTGCTACATGATCTCTTCCACTCCATCTGGCTTTAGGGAGAGTACGGGTGATTCTGAAATTGTTACGTTGGATGAGTTTCTGTCGCCCAACCCTATTGATCTGGCATAGCAAACAATCTATCTGGCTTGGGCGGAGAATCCGAAATCAACGTCGTTGGTTGTTTGGGTTGATCGTTCCTTAGATTTTGGTACTCCATCTTATCCTTTTTCCTCAACTTTCTTGACAGATGAGAATATTTTGGAAGCCATGATATCAGAAGGAGAACCATGGGAATATTATCATCGTCATTCCCATCTTCCTGATTATGAAGAAAATTATCTTAGTGAACTATATCACCCATCTATCAAAAATTTCTTTTCGAATTCTTTACCTATTAATACAATCGATTCCAAGAGAAATTTGTCAAATATTGAAGAAACCATTTCTATTTATATTTCGACCAAATTTAGAATGGTAGAAAATATTCATGTCAGCGTATATTTTTCTCCATCAGAACTTGAAACATATCGCCCTCTCTTTCATGAATTCCGTGATGTATTTGTTTGGTCTTACGAGGAAATTCTAGGCATAGATACTAGTATCATTATACACACTATTAATATGTATTCTGATGTCAAACTGGTGTGTCAACGCCTTCGTCCTGTTCATCCAAAGAAGGTCGCTCCCATTAAATTATAAGTTGAGAAACTTTTGCGTGCTAGTTTCATTTACCCTATTCCGCTAACTGAGTGGATTTCCAACATCGTTCCTATCATGAAAAACAAGGAACCATCAAAGTGTGCGTCGATTATCGGGATGTCAATATTGCTTGTCCAAAAGACAACTACCTACTCCCTTTATCGACCAGATTGTTGACGATTGTGCTGGATGTGAAATATTTTCGTTCATGGATAGATTTTTCGGCTACAATCAAATCAATATCCACCCATAGGATCAACATAAGACAACATTCATCTGTCCCTAGGGCACATTCTCTTATAGGAAACTACAGTTTAGTTTAAAGAACATTGGGGTAACTTTTCAGAGAGCAATGGATTATTCTTTCAATGACATCAAGCACATTTTTCAACCCTATCTAGATGATTTACCCGCGCATTCACGAAATTGGACTGATCACCCAATGCATTTGAGAGCCATATTCTTACGCTGTCGACACTACAAAATACGCCTCAATCCACATAAATGTGTGTTTTGTGTTGGTTCTAGTCATTTTCTTGGATTCGTCATCTTAAAATAAGGAATTCAAATCGACCCATTGAAGGTTCAGCCTATTCTTGACTTGCCTGCACCATCAAATTTACTTCAGATATAGAAACTTCAAGGAAAGGCTAACTTCCTAAGGAGGTTCATACCCAACTACGCAGAAATGGCTAAAGGATTTACTCGACTCTTGAGAAAAAGGGTTCCCTTCCATTGGGACCAAGTCGTGCAAGCTTCTTTTGATGCTGTTAAGGATACTCTTGTCCAGGCGTCATTAATGTATCCCCCAAATTATCATAACGATTATTTCTTATATATGGCCATGGCTGATACGACCATTGCTATGGTATTGGTCCATGTAGAAAATGGGATAGAACATCCAATCTATTATTTTAGTCGTAATCTAAATGATACAGAAGTTAATTATTCATACGTTGAAAATCTTGCCTTAGCAGTTGTTCAAGATGTCCAAATATTTCGCCACTATATCCTGTTTCGAAAGCCCATTGTCATTTCGAATTGCAACCCCATGACTTATATCTTATCACGTCGATTGCTGTGTGGAAAATATTCAAAATGGATTGTCATTTTGCAAGAATTTGATTTGGAATTCATCAAATCCAAGTCAAAGAGGTCTTTAGTTTTAGATGAGCTTCTTTGTGACCTTCCCTCTGATAGTACTGCTACTACACCTGAACCATAAATTCCTGACGAGTCTTTGTTTCTGATCGGATAATCTGATCCTTGGTATGGAGATTTCATCATTTATCTTCAAACTCAAACTTTTCAGCCTGATACCTCTCACTCTAAACAACGACGTATTCGATACCAAGCCAAATATTATCTGATTGTCAACGATTCACTTTATCATCGTGGTGTTGATACTATTTTAAGAAGGTGCCTCACTCATGAGGAGGCCGAAAAGGTTTTAAATGATTGTCATGCTAGGGCTTGTGGTGGACACATGTCTGGATACTCTACCGCGCAGAAGATACTCCACATTGGTTACTTTTTGCCTACATTATTTCGCGACTACATTATCACGGTCAGAAGTTGTCATGCGTGCCAGTTTTTTTATCATAATATCCGCAAACCGCCAGCGCCAATGCATCTTGTTGTCTCTGTGGGACCATTTTCTAAATGGGGTATTGACTTCATCACCTGTAACCCTCGTTCGTTTGGGGGGCATGGTTATATTATTGTCGCAGTAGACTACTTTACCAAATGGGCCGAAGCGATGCCTACATTCAACAACACAGGAAAAACAACTACATTGTTTTTCTTTAATCATGTTATTGCACGATTTGGGGTCCCACAGGCTATAGTTACAGACCATGGGAAGAATTTTCACAACCACATGATGGTTGAATTAACTGCCAAGTTAGGATTGTCACATGATAATTCTACTCCTTATTATCCGCAATCCAATGGACAAGTTGAGGCTATCAACAAAATTCTTAAATGTATGCTTCAACAAATGATAAGAGTTCGTAAAAGAAACTGGCATTTGATCCTGTACTCGGCCTTGTGGGCTTACCGAACCTCGATGAGGAATGCAACCGGATTTACTCCCTTTCAATTGGTGTATGGCCTGGAAGCTATCTTGTCAATCCAATGTGAAATACCGTCGTTAAAACTCGCAATTGACTTGTTACCTGACACCTCAGAAGAAGAAGTGCATCTTTTTAACCTCATCCATATTGATGAAACACGTCGTGAAGCCCAATTGGCCAACGAAGCGCATAAGAGACGTATAAAGGCGCAATACGACAAAAATGTCCAACCTCACATTTTCTCAGAGGGCGACTTGGTCCTTCTTTATGATCAAGAAATTGATGTAATAAGTACGAGGAAATTTGAACTATTATGGCATGGCCCTTATATTTTCAAAAGAGTTCTTGCTAAAGGTGCCTATGAGTTGGTGGATTACGATGGAATTCCATTGGCGCAGCCCAGAATGGGTTGTATTTGTAATATTACTATGCTTAATCATGAGCGTAGTGATTTTTTGTATTATATTGTATATATATGTTGTTGATTTGCATTTCACTATCTTAGTTTTTTTTTAGATTTTTCTTGACATTGGTAATTTTCTTTACATTTCATTGCATATGTCTAAAACTTTGGAACCATTTTTTGGATATGCTAATGGTGCTATTCATAGTATGCAAAATCTATCCTCTGTAGCGTGGGCCATTTTCGCTCCGAACGATGAGTTAGTGAGTTTTCAAGGGATTTGTATCGGTAGATCGACAAACAATATCATTGAGTATAGCGCGTTGATCAAACTTGTCTCTGATGCCATTTCATTTGGTATTAATTGCATTATCATAAGGTTAGACTCACAAATTGTGGTATTACAACTTACTAGTGTTTATACTGTTAGAAATCGAACACTGGATCGTTTGTTCCTAAGAGTTCGACTTTTGGAAAGACACATTGATTTTATTCAATATCAACACATTTCTAGAAATTTGAACACATTGACTGATTCTTTGGCTAAGCAAGTTTTATACAGTCATTTGCAACACATGTAAAGAAAACATTCACATAATTGAATAGGATTGTGCAATAAACATAGGAAAACACTGAAATCAAATAGATAGATAGTTATAGGTTTTTACAAAAAATTGTGCCCAAGACACATTGGTCATCTGACCTCAAAATGTATGCAACATGTCAAAAGTAAAATAGTGATGCTCATGGTAACATGCTATAGATCTAGATATCCTACGCAGTAACTGCATCCAGCGGTTAGGAATGCCTATAGTATGGCACTCCAGTCGCATGGGTAACTCTTCGATCCGGAAATCCGGAATCTCGAGGTTCAACCCCTCTATGTGTTGTCAAAGCTTAGACAGAGTCTCAGCCATGTCTAGATCTTGAAGGACTTCTCTCCCGACAACCCTCTCTATTGGCTCATCTGCTCCATGCTCTGGTTCCTCCACCGGTTGAACTTGACCAACATTTGCATTACATCAAACGTTTAGTTTAGTCTTGGGAAAACATCAAAATACAAAAACATTGTATAAACCTTAGAAAAGTCAAAAACATGGTCAAAACATTCTTACCTATTGCACCCCACTGAGCACCTTTTGGTAAAGCTAAATCTGGATCTCCTCAGAAATCAACGCTTGCATATGCATACTCATCGATGGCGACAACCTGCCGCTTGAACCAGGCGAAGAATGCAGTCGAGAACACAATGGATGATTGGCCTGAATTCCTACCCATCAATTCTACCCATATTTACATCCTTGGATCTCTAGGATTAGACACACCTAGTGTCACATGCTGTCGCTGCATCAATGGAATCCGCTCTAAGGCAAATGAAATGAGGATCGAACCATAACTGAGGTTTTTCTTCCTTCCTCCCTTTGCCTTGTTCAGTTTTTCTTTTATCTGAGAAAGTACAACTTCAGACCAGTTGAAGATTGTTAGCTTCATGCACTCTAGCGCATACTACATATACGGTATATTCCCTACATGTAGTAACGGTGCCAGCAAGTTTTGCGATCGTGAAAGTAATGGTTATCAAAGGAAAATCTCAAACATCCCATATTTTTATCTTCCCATATTTGCTTGGCTCTGCCCCAGGATAGCAATACTACAAAACATAATCTCTCACAGTCTCTCCTCCAAAAGCAGACACTGAGAGGGAAATAGGCAAGCCTCTCCTCGACAAACCTGCGAGAAAGTATACATCCTCTACTGTACTTGGAACCACTTTGTTCCTATTGTGAAATGCCTCGATAGCTGGATCCCATGCTTGAACTAGGAACTCCAAGAGTTCTATTTGTTGCCTCATCCCTGACAAGCGGAAGTACTTTAAAAAGCCACAATTTCTTAGGGCTCTTACTGTACCCGGATCATTTAAGGCAATCATATCATGTTCTTCATGCTCTCTTTCTCTCCATGTAATTGTCATTATAGTCCGATGAAATCTTGAAACATAACCATAAGACTCATTAGACTCCTTTCAATGCAAAAAATTAGACAAATTTTGAGCATAGTGCGAGGATAAAAAATGAATATTGCTCCCAACGCAGTCTTGAACAAGGGACAGTGCATTAAATATGTAGCTAGAATTCATTTTAGGTGCTCCATAACGCACTTTTTGATGCTCAAGGGTGTGTTGCCCTCTTTGGAAGCAAAATTTACCCTAAGGGGCTCAAAACCCTAAAAAATTGCAATGAAAGGAAATGAATTGACTACTGAAAGAAAGAGAGGGTTCATGGCACTAACCTAGATCAAACGAAAATGAAAATTTTTCATAGAAACAATTGCAATCAACGGTTGAATTTCGGGGGCAAAAACAGGTTCAGAGCTCCAAAATTCAAATGGTAAAAATGAATAGTAAAACTATTTTTAATAGTCATTTAATTATTTTCAAATTATATTTATTGCTATGACTATGGCTTTATTATATTTTTATCATGAAACATGTATTTTTAATCCTTTTGATGTTGTTCTGAATAGGTTTTACAACTGATGAACAAATTAGTCGTGCAGATTTATTTCAAGAATTATTTGACCACAAAGCATACTTTTATCCTTATTTTTCGAGCTTTGTTAAAAATGAAAAAGGACTTGAAGCGCACTTTTATCTCTTTTTCGAGCTTCGATAACAGCGAAAAAGGAACCCCTAGAGTCTTCTTTCGGCTCTTTTCAGACTCCGATAATGTGAAAATATTGTCGAGCACTTGTCTTTTCGAGCTCATAAAAGTAAATGAATTGATATCTACTCAGTATAAGTTTAACCCTTTTCCGGACTGAGATAGATTATTTACGAAAAAAGGAATACCTTGGTCAAACATGACTAAAGAGGTTCTCTGAGATATTATTTTACACTTTTTCGGATCTGAGCGAAAACTTTACAAAAAGGTACTTATGGAGTTTTCTTTCGTCCTCTTTTTCAAACTCTAAATATGAAAAAGGATCGGGTTGTCACTGTCGTTAGGCTCGTTAAAACATAAAATAGCGACAGACTTGTCGATCATGGCAAGAATCGAGTTTCATTCATTGCTAGACTTGTTAAATTATTAAATAGTGATACATTATTCGCTCGAAGGGTTGAATTATAGATCAAGCATATGTTATCCTCCTCAAACTTGTTAAAAAATAAAGAAGTACTAGTCGGAAAATGACCAGAGAAATTTTGGGAAAGTGAACAGAACTTTTTACGGTAGCAGTTCACTCTTGAACATGACACTTCACTCGATCACCGTGACTGTTTGGGTTGGGTAATATTCTTGAAAGTTCATTCATACCTATGGTTCATCATACCTTCACTTCGGTTTTGGATCAATGCTGCCAACTCATCTCATTGTCACTGATATGTTCAAGAGAATTCATCTAGTGAATAATCATCCTTCTGAAATACTCATAAACCTTCATTCTCATGACAATCATCCGTGAAAATTGTTATATCAATTGATACCTTTGTCTCTGAAATCAGTAACTCCTGTTTTGCTATAAAGTGACTTCCTGTCGACGACAAATCATTATCCAGGAAGTTCACCTAGAAACATCATATTCCAGTACCATGAGGCTTGTTACAACATTGATAAGATCCTCTCTTCCGAAATTTTGACCGAAAGATTTTGTTTGTAGTTTGACATAAAATCATCTATTCATACCTTATGAAATGTACTACAATACCTTGAGGGCCATTGACATCAATGGTGGTTCTCTCGCATTTGTTAACATCTCACATCATTGGCTGGTAATCAAATGATGTCTACCATGTTTGACTACAAATCATATATTCGCATGGCTAGACTTGTACTCGAATGATCGAGTGAACGAGATAAGAAGGCCCCGGATCTAGTTTTAGCCATTCGGGTTGTGATTTTAGGATTTTTGTACACATCATCTGTATGGTGACCTTACATACAGATCGTCATCCGAACCTGGGCCTATATCTGTAGGCATGTCTGTATTGGGCAACATTCCAATGTAGATGACTTTCTGAACTATGTACATGTTATTAGATAGTCTATGTGCTGAGCATGGGAATGCATTCCCTCAGCAATTCGTGATCAAGAGGATATATCATGATGTAATTTATTGTAAGATTGATGCAGGTCGCCACTCCGCTTCAACTCCAACCCATCATAGTATAAATCATCTCATTAAAAAAATATTGTTATTATTATTCTAACTTCATGCTTTAGGGGCCAATTTTTATAGGTCAATTTGGGCACCATTCCCAATGACCTAGTTAACTGGACATCATCCCCAGAACCAATGAATTGGATCTATCATCCCCTATCATTTCAGTTTCTACATGCCCTACATTAAAGAACAAGACAAATCATCCATGACTTCCACTGCAAGGTTTCCAAGATTTGAAGTACATGATTAAATCACCTATGAGCTCACCAGTGCAATCTCTAAAGGGGCTAAGTTCTTTGCATATGCAGGTAGCCCCACTCAAGGGTGCTCTACAAAGCACTTCCTGACACTCAAGGGTGCGTTGGTCAAATTAGGAGCGAAATTCTCATTGTTCCGGAATCTCCACTTGGCCAGTGCCTTCTATAAGAGTGCATATGTGTCAAACTTCGAATTCATGTGTCCATTTGAAATCTCTACGTTTGGGAACATGTATTGCCTATTATTAGAAATTCATTTATTGTGAAACTACCTTCAGCTCATCTATAAATTGAGCACAGATCCTAGTGCTTGAGAAGGAATAAATTGAGTAGAGACATGCTGGTGGAATTTCAATTGAGGATATGATTTGAGTGACATGTTGTTGGAGAGATGTGAATTGTGATGAGGCTGGGATGATGCTGGAGATGGTGACATCAAATCAATCACTAGTTGTAACCTCCCCTTCTTTCCATTAATAAATATTGTTGCTTACTTTCCCACATATATATATGTATAAGCTTATGTACTATTTCATATTATGAATTCTTATATGATGTATATGGTTCATGTTTCATTTATTTAATTGAATAACTTGAATAGACATCTGTATATTGCTATCTCTTTGTTGTTTAGTGTTCATTCTTGCAGGAAATATTTTGGCGATCTAGCTTGGATTTGAAGCTACAGCAAGAGCGACAGAAGGAGACTTGGAAGCACTTGGACTCCAAGTAAGTTTCTTGATCTATTCTTCGTGTCTATTTACTGTTAGGAAAAGTAGTTGCAAAGTCTTTAACATGTTGTTCTAAATGAGCACACATTTAGGGAAGAATGTTTTATTCGTAATCCATAATTCTGAATAACAATAGAGATCATGTGAGTATAACACTTGGAACTATGACCTAGGGAACTTTGAATTAGTAATTATGACTGATGTGATTGAGAAACTATGACCTCTGGAACTGTGATCTAGGAACTGTGACATAGTGAACTGTGACTTAGGGAACTGTGACCTCATAACTATGATCAATGTAATAGTTCATGAGGTCACAGTTCTAAAGGCCAATTGTAGAACACTAAGGAACAGTGACTGTAGCACTTGGAACTATGACCTAGGGAACTGTTACATCAGGGAATGTGATTGATGTAATGGTTTCCAAGTTTACAGTTCCAAAACTATGACCTCAAAAACCGTGACCTCTGCAAATGTGACCTAGGTAACTAAGACCTCTACAACTATGACTTATGTAATTTTGATCGATGTAATAGTTCACGAGGTCACAATTACAAAATTTAATCGTGGAACACTAAGGAACTAACTCTAGCACTTGAAACTATGACATCTTGAACTATGACCTGTGAATTGTGACCGATGCACTAGTTTTCAAGATCACAACTCCATAATTGTGACATGGGAAATGTGATCGATGTGACCTAAGGAAATATTACCTTTGGAACTATGACCTTGGGAAGTTCTTAAGGCCGAGGTCACAGTTCCAAAACTCAATTGCAGAACATTAAGAACTAACTCTAGCACTTGGAATTATGACGTCTGGAACTGTGACCTATGAATTGTGATTGATGTAATAGTTTTTGAGGTCAAAAATCTAGAATTGTGACCAATGTGACTTAGGGAACTCTAACCTAACCCTAGAAACCCTAACCTTTGCAAATGTGACCTTGTGAATTGAGCTTGGAGTTATCAATACCAAGGAATTTATCTTGCTTAACCAATAATGTGTGAAGCACATCAACACTTATTTGTACCATTAAGAGAATTAAACCATAACAAACATATCAATCTACATATGCTAGAATATTGGACTATTGTCGTTTCAATGATCAATGAAGTTAAACATCATGTCAGCAATTATTACAATTACCCAATAGTGAGCATTCAAACACTCAATATTATCAATTCATGGTAAGAATATCATGCACTACATGTCAAAAAAATATAGTCATTAGAATCAGCTTCAACCCTTAATAAACTGAGAGAAGAAAACTGATTTTGGAAGACAATTAGAGCATTTCAAGGATTTATTTAATGCATTAGAAAAAATAGAGCAATATTTTACTTATTAAAGTGAGTGTCATATTTAGACATAATACTAGATACTTTAACAATGTTACCACAACCTTATTTACCCATGAGTGTTATATTGGACTAATCCCTCTTGCGGGCGAGAGTGATCTCCTTAGATTTCCAACAAAACCTAGTAACAAATAGACAATCAAACTACTATTTCCCTGAGTCTATATTTTCTTGAACCATAAAGCTAGAAAGGAGAGGAAACGAAATCCATACCTTATTACGAAATTCTTGATGAAGATCCTTTCTATGCCTCGATGTAACCTTTCAATGCTTGAAACATACCTGCACACATAGAAACCAAAGGATGAAAGGCATATGCAGCATAGATGATTAAATAACTCAAACTAATGATAAAGGAGATTAGTAACTAGCATCATTTCAATGGAAAAAATAGAAATAACATAAACCATTCATCAGATCCGTAAAATAATGTAGTGAGAAAAAGAGCTCAATTGTATTAATTCAGAAATATAGAAGAGTCTCACAACCTTTGCCTTGACAAGGTGAAGCTCGTCCCATAAATCTACAATCCTTTCCTTGGATGATGTAATATCCCCAACGGGAAATAGACAGTAATACACAGCAATACAAACATGCAACTATATAGGAAAAATGGCGGAACTTAGAATATAGAGCAAGTACACATAAAAATACCAGAACGCTAAGCCATTTTATTAAGCTGGGAATATATATATGGGTACAATAGATAATCAGAATAAGTGCACCTATCCTTGCACAAGGCAAGTGAAGAACCCTCTCAGAATAGGAAATGGCTGCTATAGAGACTGCATCCCAGCTGCTGGAGAAATCTGCCGTAGAATGCTGCTGCTGCAATGAACTGGAACTAGGGGCTGATCCCCTCACCGGAATGAGCTGAAAATCGGTAGACTGCCTGTACTCACTGCTCCGGACCAAACCCAGAAACCATGAAGCAAATGGACCACCTCCGAAAAACACCCCAGAAGCCCTCCTCAAGGAAAACGCTGTCTCTCCCAAGCACAGCGCAGATGCCAAGGGAAGAATGCTGGAAAAGGGCCACAAATCCCTCTGCAAACTCTCCAACTGAAAAGACTAACCCTCCAAGTTGAAACACGCCGAAAACTCCACGAAAATCCCCACAACCGAGCTGCTCCAACTCCAACTGCGTCCTCCCTCCAGGACTGCGCAGTCACTCAATGAGGCCCAACTCCTCTGCAAAACGTCCACCCAAATCACCTGCAAATCAACTGCTAAAACTGAAGGAATACCTTGCCCGAGCAGGCACTCGAAGTCCCCCGGGGCCAAGGGCAAGATCTCCGACCGGAGACACTCAATCGCACTAAACAGTGCTGCAGACCGACTAAACAACCGGTGTGCTCAAGTAGACAGAAGTCTAGCTCATAATATCATCAACATATCAATAATGCCAAATGGAGTGAAACTCCCACCTTTTATAGTGCTAGCTCCCCTCAAAACCCTAACTGTGTCCCCTCTCTCCATGAGCTCCTCCTATGCCTGTGCAGTTGCTTCTAGAGCCTACGTAAAGCCTCTCTCATGCAACGTGTGGACCCCCAAGGCTCTCCTTTAAGTCACAACGTTGTCCCTAATAGGAAGCACTTTATTTTATTAAAGTGAGTTGACCCCTTTTTCTCACTTTTATTTATTAATTAGCTATAGGCGGCAAAGCTATACAAAAATGAAATATTCCAATTAGCGGTGCTAATTAGGAATATTACAGATGATAATATCTCCAACCTAATTTTACCAGCATAAGTCTTTCTTCAACTACCTCCTTCGACCCTCTAGCCTATAGTTGATTTATAGGCCAAGAGGAGGAAGTTTCATATCCACATCAAAAGGATGAGATCAACTAAAGTTGGGATTAGGGTTCCTTAAAGAATTGGAATTAGCTCCATGATGGCAGGGGCTAGGCTCGAATAGGCATGACCTCGAATCTTTTAGCTGGGATATATTTGTCCAACAAGGCTTCTAGAATTAACTTTTCATTTTAATTTTTTGTTGATTTATGTGTGCGATCTATAGTGGAAGACAGAGCGCAAGAGGAATTGAGCATGCACAAAAATTGGATAGGAAAGCACAAAAATCACTAAAAAGTGGGTTTTTGGCCTTATAACCCAAAATTCTTACTTTCTTCAAGACAATTAAGTTGTTGTCTTGCAAGGGAGTGCTTTGGAACACATGAATTGGACGGCGAAAGATCCATTCCAATAGTCAGTTGTCATGGTGAAAAAATTATGTGTAACAAATTTCCCCCTAAAGTGCAGAGTCATAAAAGTTATTAAAGGACTGAAGTGCTTTATCATGCCAAAGATTGGATCGGAGACCATGGTTAGAGACCTGAAACAATCAATCAAGGATTACAATGTAATGAATAATCATCACTAAGATATGCATTCCCATACTCAGAGTAAGCATAACTCGATGAACTAGGATGTAAATACACTAAGAATAATGTCATCAGTAAACATATTATGGGTGCATCCATCAAATGTGATTATATTTATATAATCATGAATACATATCTCCTCGCAGCTTGGATGTATGAAACTATATCCAGGGTCTTGATCTCCATCTCTATCAATCCATAGTATGAATCTAACCATGTGAATAAATGTCTTGAAATCGAACATGGTAGAAACCACTTGATTACCGGTCAATGATGTGAACCATTAACAAGTGCTAGAGAAACCACCATTAATGACAATGGTCCTCAAGGTACTCCCAGTACAATCTATGCAATGTGAAAAGATGTCCTGAATTCGAACACTCATAGAATTGTTCAATCGAAGGTCAATGATGAGAACCTATCGTCGAATGCGAGAAACCTACCATTAAGGCATGCAGGCCTTAAGGTAATGAAGAGGGTTTCTAGATAAACATCCTAGTTAATGAGTTGTAGTTGATAAGAAGCGATCCATCATAGGAGGACCTACGACACGAAACTCATGTAAATTTTTGAAGAACTGCTTGGAAGGACTGACTCAGGGATGGCTGACGTGATTGAATGCTACAAATTGCAATGTAATTTGAACTGAGGTTGGACTTATCTTGAACATATCAGTGACAGGACACTTAGACTTTCCAACATTTTACTCAACGTTAATACCCAAAACCAGATGAAGACTTTCAATGAGGTTCGATTAATTGTGAGACAAATGGATTTCCCAACCCAAGCATATGTGTGACGAAGTGTCATGTTCAAGAGAAACATACCATAAATTAAATAAAAAAATGAATTTTTTCCCCAATTTTTCCCCCAACATTACTGGCAAGCACCTCTTTATTTTTTTCAAGCTTGAGGAGGATAACATTTGCTTGTCCTGTAAGCTCATCCTTCGGATGAGTCCTCCAAAATATTTTTAATGAACCCTAAGGAGTGGTTCAGTCTTGTCATGATTGACGAATCCTACACTGTTTAGATTTTATGAGCCCAATGAAGGGATAACTTGATGTCATTTTCATGTTTAAAGAGTTTGAAAAGACACAAAAAGAAAACTCATTTTGTTCTTTCAATGTAAATTTTTAACAAGCCCAAAGAAAGTAAAGCTCAGTGTTTTTCCTTTTTCAGGAGTGAGGAGAAAAAAGTAACTAAAATCCATAATGTTATTTTTCTTAAATTTAGTCTCTCAAGCCCGAAAAGGGATAAAATGATGCAGAAGATAACTCTATTGACCATGATTAGTCAATGTATACCTTTTTCGTAAATAGTCTAGTTCAATCCGGAAAAGGGGTAAACTTATATCGAATAGAGGAATCCTCATTTATTTTTTCAAGTTTGAATTATCAACTACTCAAAAATATTTTCATGTTTAGAGAGTGTGAAAATATCTTAAAAGATAACTCCAGGGTTTTGCTTTTTTGTATTTTCCAAGAACCCGAAAAAGTGATAAAAGTTTGTTCAACATCAAAATTATCCATTTTTATGTTGCAACATGTTTTGCGCACATTAAACCCAAAAATTATCGTACATGCTCAAAAATTATATCAAAAACCCTAAATATTTTGAATTTAAAAGTTCAAAGGCATAAAAAATAATATTTTAATGGCCTAAAAACTTATTAAAGTTCAAAAAGTAAAATCATTTTTACTATTTGATTTTTTAACCAATTGAGAGAGAAAAAAGGGTTTTTTACCACAAACTTCAGGAGTTCATTCCAAGCAAACCGATGGACGAAATCGAGAATCGTCTTCTCTAGGTAAGAGAGTGCTTCATTATCTTCATTTCTATTGGATTAATTTTTAATTTTAGCCATGTATTTGGTTTTTAAGGGACACTTTTATTTTTTAAATGTGCCCTTGGATGTGCGTGGTTTCCCTTCATCGGGACCGCGCACACCAGCTATTTTTTACACATAGAAATCTGTGATTTTCATGTTTTTTCTCCTGAGAAATCACACAAATGTGCTTTGTTCATTAAGAGTGATAGCACAAGTGCCAAGGGTTTTCCAAAAAAAAAAAATACGCCCCCAAAATTTGCAAAATTACTCACATTGTTTTCTAACCTTCCACTATTGTTATTTTCATGCTTTTTGATCGTACACAATGGAGTGGAGAGAGAGAGTATGAAAACCAAGGTTTCAAAGATTTAAATGATCCAACAACATTGCAGGCCCTAAGAGATTGTGGCCTATACAAATACTAGATAATTCGAGGGATGAAAGCTCAGCTAGATCTCATGAATTGGACGGTGAGGGCATGGGATGTCCAAGATCAATGCTTCGTGATAGGAGATCAGTGCCTCACCATATATGTTGATGATATCTATTTTTTTATTGGACTCTCTCGCAGAGGGACAGATATATCCTTGTATGGACACATACCAAGAGGAGAAACCACTACTACTTATTTGAGGTGATATTGTATTGACGAGGCTCAGCTCAATGATAGAATAATTAACAAAAAAACTATTGAGCGGCTCTCTATGAGAACCATCGCCTTTAAAGTTACCAGATTCTATGGAAGCATAGTGCTTCACTTGGCCACAAATGATCATATCCAAATCCTCTTGGAGTGTTCACAACCAACTATTTTCAACTGGTGCGAAGGGGTAGTTTCCAACATGAAAGGGAAACTGACTAGTGAAAAAACAGGAAACTCAAGAACTACAGATATGGCACTATCTTGATTTCATTTTCTCTAGACCATATTCCCCTCCTTGCCCCATAACAGGTTTTAGCAGAGATAGGAGGACCTCGGGATCCTCACATGCTTTTATGGGTCTTGTTGATGGCTCTCCATGGAGGTGATGGCCTGGTGGTGAAATATACTCCTGAGTTCTTCGGGTGGCTGGAACATCAGATTATTATGATCAAAGACTTTCCATGTTCAGGGATTGATTACAGAGGTGACCCAGATATTCCACTTTGAGTAGGGATGCAATGGGGTGACCTAGGTGAAAACTTCTCATTTTTATAGTTTTTATGTTTTCTATTTTTTTTTTTTGACATTCAAAGCTAATATCTAAATTGGTCATGCAGATATTGGCCCAGATAGACCAGCCGGACTACGAATTTTTGAAAAATAGGGAAATCAACCATTATTTGTTGCAATGCCTAACCCTGACACAGTAAAGACCTTGATTGAGCTAGAGCATAACCTGGAGAGGTTAGATCTAGACATTCTAGAGATTGGACTTGATGATTTTCCTTTGCGGTACCAGATGCACATAGTAGGAGTTCCAGGGCCAATCATCCACCTACTACGATGCATAACACATGCTATAGTCTGCTATCATGATCACCATCATGCTTAGTTGCTAATATTTTAGGGCTAGATTTTGATTTTTCGTATCAACATGTTCGGATAATAATGGTCTTAGGGCCTCATGTCTTTGGATGACATTTTTGTAACACACTTTTTACAAACTATTTTACCTAATGGAAACTAATACTTATCATTTCAGTTTATCTTGTTTAATATGTGGATGTATTGTTTTTTGTTTACAAATGTTTCAAATGTATATTTAACACATGATTCGCCAATGCATCAATTAATGTGTTTAAACTTCTCGGAATATGTTGATATTCAATATAATAAAATTTTCTTTCCAAGAGACGAACCCGTAAAAACATTCTTAGCATTTTTGAACTTCTCACTACATAGACATTGTTTAAATGTAATATTATGAGTTGTTAATCTAACATAATGATCAAATGACTAATGCCAAATGAAATGGCATCAAATAATATTTCAATCACTGCACTATACTCTGTTATGGTATTCGTCGTTCGACTAAGGCATATCCCATGAATAGAAACTAACTCATTAGTGAGCGAATAGGTAGCCCAAGCCACGGAAAAGAGATTCTGAGTACTACGACTAGCGCCATCAGCAAAGCCAATGTAAGTCTGATGGAATGTCGACATCTACAAATCAAGTGTAACACAAGATAAGAAGGAAATTGTAAAAAATGCAAAACCTAATGCATACACTTCATAAAAATATGATACAAGTAATGTAAAAAATCTTCACAAAATAAATCACGCATAATATTTCTTTAGGTAGAGACCATTTTTGGGCTCTCCCAAAGAAACACCGTCATAATAAACTAGTTCACAGGCCCCTTTGTCTAGTACACATTTTACAATGTAAGGACAATGCCACATGGGTTTGAATTTACCAGCACCTACTTTATCATGCGCTTTATCATAGACCAAGACTAGGTCACCTTCTGAATATGAACGAGGATTCACGTTTCGGTCAAATTGAGCCTTAACCCGTTTCTTATGAGCCTCACTAGCTAGTGCAACATCATGGTGAGTCTCATCTAGTTGCGCTAATTAAACAAAATTTTCTTCGTCTGTGGAGGTAGCTGGTAACAACTCAATGGCTAGTTTCAACAATGGAAATTCACATTCAATCAGAAAAATTGCCTCTAAATAGAAAACAAGTTGGAAGGGAGTAAAGTCAGTTGATGTTTTCGCAGAGGTACAATATTCCCACAAGGCTGAAAAAAGCATAGTAAGCCAGTTTCATTATGAATTTCAACAATCCATTTGAGCATAGTGGTCAAAACCTTCTTCACAACTCCTACTTGGTCATTCTCTTGCGGATAATAAGGGGTGGAGTTGTCATGGCGCAAGCCTAGCTATGCAGAAATTTCGGTCATCATAAAGTTTCGAAAGTGGCTACCATGGTCCGTAACTATAGCTTGTGGAACGCCGAACCTGAAAATTACATGGTTGAATATGAAAATGGTTGCATTTTCGCCATCATCCTTATATGTAGGCATCACCTTGGCCCATTTTGTAAAAAAATCTAATGCTAGAATAATATACCCATACCCCTCGTCCAAGTGAGGGTTACATGTACCAAAATAAATGCCCCATTTATAAAATGGACCGACAACTATGATTGGTTGAAGAGGAGTTGGAGGAGCACACATCTTGCGTTGGTAAACCTGGTAATTATGGCACTTTTGAACTGCGGTTATGCAATATTTAAATATTGAGGACCAGAAATAGCCAACACACAATATATTTTGGGAAGTAGAAAACCCTGACATATGACCACCACAAGCTCCATAATGGTAGTCATTTAATGCCTTCTCAGCATCCTCATGTGTCAAAAAATGTCAAAAAATGGAATCAGCACCACGAAGATAAAGTGTATCGCCAACAATAGTATATTGTTGGGATTGGTACCAGATTCAATGACCATCAGTTCGATACAATTCTGGCCTAAAAGTCTGAGTTTGAAGATATATAATGATATCTTCATACCATCAATATAAAGCACTGATAAGAAAAAGGGATCCATATGTAAGAGAATCCTCTACCACGGTTTCTGTCTCAGTATAGGGAAAGTCACACAATAACTTAGCAAACATAAATGATATCTTAGACTTAGATATTTCAAATTCTACATCAAACTCTTGCAGGATAATTATCCATTTAGAGTATTTTCCCCCTAGCAATTGTCTGGTAAGAATGTACATCATAGCGTTGCAATCAGAGATCACGGTTTTTTTTCATAAGAGTATATAGTGATGAAAACATTGGACAACTTGAACGGATGCCAAGGCCAATTTATCCACATGTGTGTATTTAATTTCAATTTGTGAGATTCCTACTCAAATAATAGATCACATGTTCATTGTTATAGTCATCTTCCTGAACTAGCACCATGCCAATGGTGGCATCAGATGAAGATAAATACAAAAAGTAGTCTCGGCGATAATTAGGCAGATGCAACAATGGTATATGGGTAAACATGTTTTTAAATGCATCAAAATCATTTTGAGCAAGCTTATCCTAGATAAATGGGATGCCCTTTTTCAACAGTCTAGTAAAATATTTAGTTATCTCGGCATAGTTAGGTATGAATCTATGTAAAAAAAATTATTTCCCTTGTAAACTTTGGATTTGGCAAATATTGGAAGGAGGAGGAAAATTGACAATAGCCTCTACCTTGAGTGGATCGACACAAAGGCCTTCCTTTGACATGAAAAATCCCAAAAATTTACCAGATTGTATACAAAAAACGCATTTGTGAGGATTCAAACAAATATTTTTAATGCCTACATCTAATGAAAATTGCCCTGAAATTCATCGAATGATCTTGTCGTCTCAGTGAGTGAGCTAGTAAGTCATCCAAGTAGGGTTGTACAATATGTTTGATATCGTGAAATGCGTAAGACATTTACCTTTGAAAAGTTGTGTCAGCATTCTTCAATCCAAAAGGGAGTTTTTGATAGGCATAGGTTTCCCAGGGACAAATGAATGAAGTTTTATGCTAATCAATAGGGAGTATGTTTATTTGATTTTATCTAGAAAATCCATTCATAAAAGATAAAACCTAATTTCTGACACAAACATCAACAATTTTATTGATATAAGGAGTAGGACAATTGTCCTTTGGATAAGAGTTTTTGAGATCCTTATAGTCGACACATACTCTATTGGTCCCTTCCTTCTTGTTAACTAGAACAATATTGGACACCCAATCAGTTAAGGGAACAAGATAAATGAAACCTGCTCTAAGTAATTTTTCAACTTCAGATTTTATAACAGCGACTTTTCGTGGATGCACTGGACGTAATCTTTATCTAACAGGTTTGGCATCATGCCAAGTTTTTATTTCGTGAATTACAATGTTAGGGTCAAATCCTAGCATTTCATCATAGGACCAGGAAAAAATGTCTCATAATTCTTGGAATAGGGCTTTATATGTCTCAATTTAGTCAAGGGAGCATGAAGCACCTATGTGAATGTTCTCGATAATTCCAAGTTTAACTGAGATGTTGATTGGTATAGTTGTAGATATGTTTCCTTGATTCATTTTAGATTCATAATGAAGGATTGGCATATGACATTGAGGACTATCCACAATCTCAGACGAAAACATAGATGAAAAATCATTCTCAAATTTATCAAGGCTAGGGAGAAAGGATGAACGATGATGATAATCGTCCCATGGAATTTCGTCCGAAGTCATGATTTCCATGATACTTTCGTTAGTTGGAAACTCGTTATCAAAGGGATCAGGAAATGACATTGGTAATAACCGTGAAAAATGATAATAATCATCAATGATCACATTCACCCGATGGAGGGAGTGCAAAAGTTCCCACGAGTGATTAATCCTTAAGCAAACCTACCCAAACATCTTCATACGGAGTAACCCATTTTTCCAATAAAGGGTATACTAGATGTAGAATTAGGGTCTAAAGTGTAGTAATACTATTGGTCTACTTTTACGATTTTTCCTTTATGGGGAAACATTATGATACGAAAAAAAAATGACGAGACCACTTACGACATAACATAGGTCCGACTTCGACCTAGTAAATGGTTTTAATCAAGCTAAGCATCAACAACTTCAAATTCAATTGCAACCGTCTTACCTTCTAACTCTATAGGTAGATCATTTAGAATTCTATATGGACAAAAACCTATTCCATCAAAGGCTTTCAAATTTGTGGGAGACTGATTGATGGTTGGAGAACCCAAGGTTTTCAAACAAGAAATAGACATGATACATGTATAATATCCTTCGTCAATTACCGTGTGAAAGACTCATTTAGTTTTGACGAAAACTGGTATTTGAAATTCCAATTGATGCAGAAATATAGCTACATGACTCTCAAGATCAAAGACAATAAGATTAGAATTATGGGGATCAATAGCTCCTATTGTTGGAAATAGCAATATCCTTTGTGTTGGACAAGTCTGCAGCTCTTCAAGGGTCGACATTGTCGAAGGTGACATAGCCAGATCTTCAACAATGTTGTAATTCTGAGCAGCTTGTGCATGAGGAATAAAAGTTGACTTTATAAGAACACCTTTAGGAGGTGGTCAAATCACCATGTCAGAATTTGGTTTTTCGATCTATAATGGTTCATAAGGAGGAGGAATTTATGTGGAAGATGGACTAGGTGAACTAGTATCGTTTCCATTTACGACAGGACCCTTAGATCCATAATCCTTAGATCTCGTGGATACCATAAATTGTGAGTACATATTAAATATGCCGACGTGGAAGAAGAAGGGTTGTGTGAAACCATATTATTGTCTTGAGAAGGAAATTGATCCTTCAAAACAGCAAGGGTGGGTAAATCTTTAAAAAATTTAGTAACCTTGGCGGGATGAGGGCACTCCTTGGTGTAATGATATTCATCACAGATTAGACAAGGATAACGAGGCTTTTTCTTTTTGTGAGATGGTTCGGTTTTTTCTAATTTATCTTTAGGATAAGTATTTTGTTTCGCTTTACATTTTCCTTTATTTTTACCTCCGGGTGATTTATTCTTGCCACTAGATGAATCTACGACATTAATCTCAGAATTAATTTCAAAAGAAGTATTTTCTTTGGGTGAATCTAGTAAACTCACAATATGAGTAGTTTTGGAATTTTTATTTTTACTCTTAGATTGATGGCTAACAGAACCAATCAGACAATCAACAGTGTGGGATCTTGTAGGAGTTGAGGTTATTTGACCAAGGCGAGGAAATTTTGGAATTTTATCATACAAAGTGCCATATTTTATGTAAATAAGGTCTAGATATTGGGCACGAGAAATTACCTGCTCTTTAGTTACAACACCTCCCTTGGATACATCTTTAGTACTGACTGGAAGAAATGATTTTGTAAACCATTCATCCAAAATCTGATCTAGAATAAAAACCTTAACCAGATGACGTTTACATCTACATTCATGTATATGATCGGAAATGTGAGTAGACGAGGATTGTTTAAAAGAAGTCAAAAGTTCGGTACTGGTATCATAATGTATTCGTAACTGAAAATGTGTCAAGAAAGAAGTGGTAAGGTGTTGAATTTATGAAAAGAGGCTCGTGGTAACTCAATGTACCATTTTTCTTCTAAATCCATTAATTTCGTTGGAAAATTCACAATATAATGGAATCATCAATCAGTGAATTTGACGCACACCAAAGGTGATCTGTCATGACATGGTTTGATGGGCCTTCTCCTTATTTTCCTTCAAACTTCGGAATGTCACTGGGAAAAATCGTAGGAATTGCTAGCCAAAACAGGAAATAGTAAATAGGATCATTCGTTAGCTATTTCCTATTTACTATTTCCTGGGATCCTGTTGTGAAAATTGATAACCTTGCAGGATAATTCCAGTACCTAGAGAAGGATAACCAGTGCGGTTTGGATTTGCATTCCTCCAGGATAACCAGGTTGAGCCATACCAAGCTGTGATTGAGACGAAATTTGATAAGTATGACCAAGGTATGGTTGACTCTAGAAAGGTGTATTTTGACCCATAATCCCCAAGTAATATTTCCCCGAAAGGGTTTTCTTTATAAAGGCTTCCCTTGAAAGAATTTACTCTGATAAGGTTGACCTTGAAAGAACTAGTTCTAAAAAGGTTGGCCTTGAAAATCTTGCCCTTGGTAAGCTTGTCCTTGATACGGTGTTTGCATGGTTCCCATACTAGGTTGTCCCACAAGAATTTGAGGTATAGACTGGATCGTAGGACCAACTTGATAGACATATGTTTGAGGGATAGCCTAAGTAGTTTGTTGCACCGATACTTGAGGGGTAATTGGAAAAGTAGTTTGAGATACTCTCGGGATGGGGGTTTGGGGTGAACTTGGACCGAGTTGTTGAATAGACACTTGTACAACAGATTGGATAGGAGTATGTGGACTACTCGGACCAGGCTTCTGACTTGGTTTTATAAAAAGAGTTTGCAAATTCACTTGAATAGATACTTAAGGAATCCCCTGAACGGGTTGTTGGACTTGTATCAGGATACCTTGAACAGGTATTTGTTGAATAGGTTGTCCAGTAGGTTGAAAAGGTTAGTAAATTGGTACCTGTGGAGCAACTTGAAAATGTTTTTGAACAAATGAAGGGTTCTGAATTACATTGATCCCTAGATAAGGAGTACGATTGTGACACAACAGGTTGACCTAAATAAGCTTGAGGAATCTGACCATAGTTTTGATAATTTCTAGTAAAAGGTTGTCCTCCAATCATATGGTATGATCTAGTAAAAGGTTGTCTTACAGGTGGAGGTGGTTTCCCACTAGGTGGATTATAACCACTTGTTGGATTAACTTGAGGATTACCTACACTGTCAGAAACCATATTAATATATTGGTTTGACGTGAAACTTTGGGCAGTAGAAGTAGATATACCATCTAACATAGTAGAAATTTGAGATGAAGGAGAAGCTCCTAAAAAAGTCCCAGAAAGTGATAGATATCTAGGAGGAAATGGTGAACAACCATATAATAACGATTTTTGAGAGCTTGGAAACATGGATGTATCGATAGGTATACTTCCAGAAATCATTCCCGACATATTAAATTTGGGCATAGAGTAAAAAGGAGTGTGGTAATGTGGAAGACCTTTAACTAAAAATTTCAAAGGTGTGAAATACCAAGGATCCAGTCGAAAAGAAGCAAAAAGAAGGTTTGGAGAAACTTTTTGTTTACCTGTAAAAACTGGAGTACTCGAAGATTCTTCTTCTTAGACTTGATAGTCTGAAGGAGAATCAGGTTCGGACATATCACACTCAGGTTCAGAAATTTCTGGCTCAGTTAGTTGTGTATCTGAAACTTCTCCAATATCAGATTTTGGTCTAATGACTTCGGTAACTACTAGTTAAAATTGCATTAAGTCAGTTTCAAATCCTTCACGTTGATTCACTTCAGTCTCAAATTATATAATGGTAGATGTTTCACGTTGATATAAGGTCCCAGATCCTGTTGATTTTGACCTTTCAGCTTTAATTTTTTCTAATTGACTCGGTGTATACTCAGGGGGGTTTACCCTGAATTCTACGTGAATGTATCAGTAAGTCTGCCACGATGTATTTTAATTAAGAATCCAAACAATATCAAAAAATCACATCTAAGGCCTCTAAAAAGTAAAAACAAACAAATAACACACACTAAAAAATATAAGAGTCAAACCACACAAACAACCTTTTCACAGCGAAATCACTAGTTGGTGATGAAATCCAACCTTGTAGAAATCAAGGTGAAAGTATATATAGATAGAGCTGATGGTACCAGTTACCCTGACAACCTGCTCAATGAACACGATCTGGTGCCAGTAACTCCACTTATTCCATCTCGAGTGAATTTTACCCTCCAAAGAGGTCCAACTAAATCTATTCAACATATGTTCCAGGTACAATAGAGACTTCGCCTCCACCGTCACCTTAGGAAATAGCCCTAATATTCTAGTCTCTAAGGTTACCAATTACAACAATTCAACCTATGGGGACATTCGTATATTAGATATACACGCAAGGGCAAAGTAACAAATCTTAATCCCCTTGAAAGTTCCTCAACATGAGTAATCTGAGGTTTACTTCCAAGTGAATCCCAAGTACCTTTCGACACCATTTGTAATGCATGCAAACCACTCTACCCTAACCAATGAAGTGGGGTCGATCACTCCAATAGGTCCTATATGTTCTCATTCTTGACTCCATTGTAAGAGGAGCTTCCCAAATAAAAATTGAAATAAATCAATTTACTCCCTACTGCAAGATTATACTATTTTTTTATAGCTTTGGAAAGTTAACTCACTTCCCTATTCCAAAGCCCTACAACCTGATCTATGTAGGTGGAAAGAGCCCTTAAAGTGTAAAAATTATAATCAATTTTATTAGCGTTGTTTTATTAAGTTGTTATTTACTCAGTAGGTGATGGATGTGAAACTGATGACATTTTGACCTGACTCAAAAACTCTAATGCAGTCGAATATGAAATTGTAATCTTTTCATTCAATGAATTCCTAATTACGGGAGAGTAAGAGTCTTTTTTATTTTCAAATAAAATGAAAAAATTCAAATTCTCATAACATTCTTTTCCATAAAATGTCAATTTCACTTTGAGACAATTCAAATGCAGAAATTAAATCAAAATTTCAATTCACTCAACAAGTAAAACAACCATGAAATGTCCTTTTACAAGCAATCACTCATAATTTTTCAAAATGCACAGAGAAATCAATCAAAACTTTGAAATGAGTTTGTTCTAATGAATGCCACTAAATGAATGATGTTTACAGTGTATCTATGAAAAACTTCATTATTGAAAAATAATAATATATATATATATATATATATATATATATATATATATATATATATATATATATATATATATATATATATATATATATATATATATATATATATTCTCATTTTGAATTCAGCAAAGGAAGCAAATATTACAAAAACACTAAAACTTTGAGAAACCCTACTTCCATTGAACTAAAATATCTTTCACAAATAAGAAAAGTAATAGAGCAAAGTTGAGGTGCAAGATTTGTGGAATGGAAATGTTTGGCGGAATCAACCGCTTGAAATACCACCTTGCGAAAATCCCACGGCATGATGTGCATGTTTTCCCTACAACTACCCTAGACATTGTCCTTATTGCAAAACACTCAATTTGTGATACTACTAGAAAGGGAGAACCACAAGCTTAGCCGATTATCGTTATAGACTTATAATATCTAGAATATAGATGGCTCATTATGATCATCTCATGAGATACATTTATTTTTATTTTAATGTGATTTTGTATTAAGTTTTAACTAACATATTTTCAAGACTCAAAACCTATGACTGAGGAGTCAAGACAAAATGACAAATATCATATTTCACACTTCAATATCTAGTAGTAATATGAATATGTACATCTTATACATTTTATATTGTAGTATATAATTTTGTTTTCATATTTGTGTGACAATGTGTTTGTTAATTATTTGATGTTTATTTTTTCTAAGTGCTTTAAAGGAATAAAATTTGAAAAATGTCATATTTCAGTATCTAATATCTAGTATTAATGATTGATGTACAACTTGACATGTTATACATTCTATATTGTACATTTATTTTCATATTTTTATGATAATGCTTTTTTTATGTTGATGTTTCTTTAACAAAATATAAATTTGAATTTTTTTTTGTTATTTTTGTATTTTTTTCAAGTTTCCCGGTATTTTCCCTGATATTGCGGGTAATTTAAATTTTTGACCCATGACGATAAATTATCGATAATGATAAATGTAACATTGATCAGGATATCATTCTCAACAATGTCGAGGGTGATTTATCGAAGTATAACAATAAGTGAATAGGAAACAATGTGAAAAGCTTCTTGCACCAATCATTGACCTAGTTGTTTAATATTGATATGTCCAATAGACTTTGGCATGAGGATCAGTTGCTTCAACACAATATTTAGAGATACATATACCAGGGTCCCATATTTCCATCTATACTGATCATGATCCTTCAGAAGCCATGCTAGCTTTAGTTGGATCAAATGGGTGGTCCTAGCCTAGAACTTAATCACACTGCCAAAGTCTACTTTACAATCACTGGCAACTAAAGGCAATGTTTTATATGTGGATAGAGAAAGTTGGAAACAAGATGACTGTTATAAATAGTTCTCGTGATTTGGGCATGTCACTTGTGTTGCAGACTCTTTTAATTGCTATAACAAATACCATTCAGGGAAACATACACTTAGGTGGAAATAGACACAAGGAT
The DNA here is from genome assembly GCA_034641835.2 of Pinus albicaulis. Taxonomy (NCBI): domain Eukaryota; kingdom Viridiplantae; phylum Streptophyta; class Pinopsida; order Pinales; family Pinaceae; genus Pinus; species Pinus albicaulis. The sequence continues at coordinate 257,668,869 of CM076579.1, forward strand.
AGGTATTTGTTTTCTTGTCCCTCTACCTGCAACAATGAAGGAAACAAAGGAGACTAATTGCAATATTTAGCATTTAGCATGAATAACAACAACAAAGGAGACATTCTACTAGGCCATCTCCACTCTTACAACTCAGATAAGAAAGTGCACTTATGGTATGGTTTATTGCAAATTATTTTCTCTTACAATCAATATTTAGTTGATAGATTTAGCAACTTATTTCATCATAGGTTGACTTTTGTGGTATTTTCCAAATTTAACCTTGATGCCATATATGATTAGTCCTATTTCTATGGTGCTTATAATCAAAACAACAATCAAGAGAGTGATTTTGTAATATAAAATATGTTTTTTGAACTCCTTAATACATCGATACACCATGCATGGCCATATCTAATCTGTATAAAGGTATATACAACAAAGTCTGAGCCCAATATAAGGAACACCCTTCCTTAAAATGGAGGAAAATGCACATTGAATATTTGGTTCAAGTCCAATTGATCCAGTCAAGGAGAGAGGCCTTATCATTTTTGGGTTTTATTCTCATTCTTCACTAAGAGATTATTATAGTATTCTTCCTCATGAATACAATAGTAAATGAAAATATATGGTTTATAGAACCACTTGACATGGTCAAGGGAGGACCCACCTTATGAATCATCTTCAAGAGTATATTACGACACATTTAAAAGTATATAGTCATAAAAATGAGAAGCATTCTTCTCAAAAGTCATCAAATGCAAGAATTAAAGAGCATGGTCATTGCCATAAAGGCCATTCCAGGAAGTATTATAGGTTGAAAAGGACATATGTCATACAAAAACTCCATTTGATACCATGAACAACTATTATTTAAAGGTAGCATGCTCATGGAAGGACATGTGTCATACTAACACTACATTTGATATAGTTAACAACCATTATTTTAAAGTGACATGCTCATGAGAGGACATGTGGCAGTATTGTGTGGTTAAAGCATGGCTTAAGGACCATAGTTAGCCTAATTGAGGAGAAATCCAAGTCCAAGGAAGTATCTAGAGATCAAAGACATATATATATTTTATTTACAAAAGGTCATGCTCGAAGGGATTTCTCATATAGAAGGTCCTAGAGCAATTCATTCTCAAAAGGAGAGCATTATCAAGAGACTGTTCATACTAAAGAGATTACTTCATCTACATACTAACTTCCTTGCCTTTCATATTCTTGCCACATGTTTTTCACACACTTCTCACTCAAAATCCCATGCATCAAATATGACGAGTAGGCATTTAGATGGTCCTATAACATTATTATCCACAATCAATAAATTCTATAGGTCACCTTTACCTGGTTAGTAAAAAGCTTCACAATGCTTAATTCATTTTTGAGAATCTTAATAGTTCTATTGGAACCATCCTACATTCACTTAGATGTCTCTTCATTGACTTGCAATCTACTCCCCACTACTCTCATGATGGGGACTCACAGATTGTCTCCACCTATTTTAAACTTGGCCAAGTATAGTTCTCCATTTTTTACTCTTTGATCCCCATTACAAGAATCCATTGGAGCTTAAAATCACCACCTCACAAGTCACCTTTTTATGGTTTCTAATAATATATTCTCTAACACCGTTTCCTCTTCAATAAGGGGTCACAATTGTTTTGATTACATGCTATGATCCATGTCTAATGCAAGAACCTCAAATGTTATGATCTCTTTTCGAATCAAGATTTCGTGGTTAGCATATAGCTTGCATCATTATTATATCCATTGAAGATAAAATTAATGAATCAAAACAAACAATTAAAAGATCAACAACATAAGCCTAGAAGATACATGTGCATGAATCAAAACAAATAATTAAAAAATTAACAACATAAACCTAGATGATACATGTGTTTTTCAATTACATATGGTGCTACTTGATTGTTACAAAAACATATAGTACATAATTTTGATTGAAATAATTATACATATTGCAATTTTACTTATTTTGTTTTTCAAGTTTAAGAACCAATCAATACACTTCTTCATACATTCATTCTCATCTTTATTGTTGTCACTAATTAAATTAGATTCTTTCCACCAATTTTTTTTTTCCTTTTATAAATATTAAATGTTTAATTCACTTTAAAATAAGTTTTTCTTCATAACAAATATCCTAAAAATGCATAGTCATATTATGAGATGCGACAAATGAGTCAATGAGACCTAAGGAAGACAATATCCATAATTGTTTCTCCTTCATTTCCAACTAATCTCAAAATATATTTTTCCTGTTTTGGTGGTTTCGATAACTCGTGCTTTCCTCATCAAGAAATTGGTCAAACATAGTATTTTTCTCAAACTCGTCATTCCCTGCAATTCTTTGACATTATATATAATCACCCACGTTGCGATGATATTCTTCCCTACAGTTCTTTTACATGATATATAATCACCCACGTTGCGATGATCTTCTTATCTTTTTCTGAACATGCACGTTTGGAGAACATTTAAGAACTTACATTCCAATGAAAACCTTAAAGTCATCGTATATTCCATGTTGAGCTCCTATTACCTCTTGTGAGCAATGCAACCACGCCGAATTTCTTGATTGCCTACCATTAATTTACATACTATACCATTGTTGGATCTCAATTCAATGTATATATACAGATCATTACAAGGCATAAAAAAAAATAAAAAATGAATGAAAACTATAAGATCACTATTGAATCTCAATTCAACATTTATGTACAAATCAGGAAGAAATAAAATTCAACATCCATTTACAAATCATTACAAGGAAGAAAGAAAATGAATGCATTCCTATATGGATAAATATGAAATTAGATTTATTGCCATTTTAGGAGATATGAGAAGTTATCTTGGGATTGTTTGTTCAATTGGTCTTTTAGGAGATATTAAAAGTTATTTTGGGAATGCTTGTTCTGAGTTAAATTCTACTGGACTAAATTTTGGTAAGTGGTTTTTGCTAAATCACTTTGTTGAATATACTCTTTAGTTATAAACTATAAGTGATGTGTTGGTATTTGCTACATCACAAATTATTGATATATCTAACTTATATATGTTAAATATACTTCGTAATTATATAATTATAGTAACACCCTATAGATATATCTCACTTAATGTAAATCACTCCAATAAATTACTCATTCCTATAATATTTTTTTTATAAACAAACTTACATCCATGAAAGTTCCAATGATTCAAAATTCGTGAGCGAATAAGCTTAGTGATTACAGAAGAAATATATATTTTTATTAATAACCTAAGAATCCTAAGAAAGCTTACTCCTAACTTCCAAGCCTTTGGAAAATCCTCTTGGAATTGGAAGGGAAAATTTGTATATATTCTTCTCAACACTCTCATAGCATGCAAAGTTCGCCATTGTATCTACAAAAATAACAATGATCCACCATGTAAGTTTTTTCTTAGGCCATTAATCTCTAAATGGGAGTATATGGGAGGATTTGGGGTTGCAATTGAACTTACATGGAATTTGACATCCACAAAGAGGCAAAAAGGCCCTTGTACACGCTGTAAATTAAACAAACAATCACTCACTTTTTTTAGAGAGACTAAATATTAATAGTGCTAGAGCGAATATGCTCAATGATTACAGAATAATTTTATATTTTTATTAATAACCTAATAATCCTAAGAAATATTACTCCTAACTTCCAAGCCTTTGGAAAATCCTCTTGGAATTGGAAGGGAAAATCTGTATATATTCTCCACAACACTCATAGCATGCAAAGTTCACCATTGTATCTGCAAAAATAACAATGATCCACCATGTAAGTTTTTTATTAGGCCATTAATCTCTATATGGGAGGATTTAGCGTTGCAAATGAACTTACATGGAATTTGACATCCACAAAGAGGCAAAAGGCCCTTGTACAAGTTGTAAATTAAACAAACAATCACTCACTTTCTAAGTGAGACTAAATATTAATATTCTCGATCATTTCAAATTTATTTTAATCTAAAATATATGATAATTCAAAGAGATCAAATCCATTTTCTATAAAATACATTTTTGGAGAGTGCAAACTTGTTAAGGTGTAAAGAGAAAATATAGATACGATCCTCAAATTTTCAAAAATGTAATGCTTCCTCTTCACATCATCATGATTTATTACCCAATCCATATAAACCACCTTACCCATTAAATCCTTCAGTAATCAATATTTCAGCAAGAACTTCTAAGTACTTGAAATATAGATATACTTGAGGATATGATATTATCAAGTGTTTACAACAACATATAAATAGTTCCAAGGTTCATGTTGGCTCCCAGTAGATTTTTGAATTCTACTGATTGTTAAAATTAAAATAAGTCATGTGGGTTTTAATAACATGCTCAAAATATGTTCAAAAATAGCTATTAATGGTGTTGGGGCACCTAGATCCATGGTATATACTTGGGGTACTTTCAATCTCTAATAAAAAAGAATATGCACACATGGGCACATATAAATTCATCTTCCAATTAATAAAACCGTGAAATATATTTTTTATTGCCTTCCCTAAGTGGCTATATGATTTGTAGTGGTCTATTTCCTCTTTTGTTGCATGCTAATTCTGCAACACTTGGATCTACAATTCCTTTACACCATCATTTCGAATTTTCTTCAACCTTGTAGCTTATAGACCCATAAGATAAGAACTTGAGGTAATGTCTTGGAATAACTTGTCCACGAATGAGCCTTTATTTCAAAATTAAATACATAATACATTGATGCTCCATGATGTTAATAATAATTCAATGAATAATAAGAAATGTAATGGAAAATATTTTGTCTATAGATGTTGCATATAAGCTGTTAGTGTCAGTATTTGCATCCTGCCATCAGTGATCAAAAATCCTCTTTTCATATCATCTTAGGGTCTCATTCAGAAATTTTTTCAATTCACTAGGCCATCATTCCAAAATTTACTCACTGATGGTAGCCCTAAAATAAAATTAAAAAATCACTTTTTTCTTAAATTTCCATTACTTGCTGGTTCATTTTCATAATTTGTTGAATGACCATCATTCATGAGTTTTTATCACTTGTTTAGGCATGTCACCATGAATTTCATTCGTTCAATGCTCTCTTGTGGTCTTTAGGGTTTTTCAAGGTTTCATTAGGTTTCTAGGGTTTTTCAAGGTCCAATAATAAACCATTTCCATTGCATAAGAGAAGCAAGTAAGAAAGTGATCAAATTAACTCTCTTTTCCATGTAAAGATGATTTGTAAGGAGTAATTCTTATTCCAAGATGTCATTTTTATTTCAAAATTTAATTTTTATTTTCCATTATCATGGAAAATTTTAGGGGCTAATATTCGTAGGTGGGCTAATTTTCCATGGTTTTTCCAAAAAAAAGATTCGCCAATTTCCATTTTTTTATAAAAATGATTCGCCCAAATTTTGCAATATAAAAGTATTTTACGTTAAAAATCGCCAACATTATATAGACAATATATATAATGTCATTAAAAATTTGAATAATTTTACAAATACATCAATAAAAATTTTATAGTTTGCATATTAGGGACTAGTGAGATTCGCCAATTTTTTAAACTTCAAGATAATTTTCCATCCTTAAAATTATCCCTGTCCATTATGTAATTTCATGTCACTAGTTTTGTAATAAGTTCATGGTTCCCAAGCTGCCAACTCAAAGTTCCACATGCCAACAAAGCATCAAAAGTCAAAATGTAGACAGTTCTCAATCATCAAATGATCAATGTCTAAATAATGAAGTTAAAAAGAGAAAAGGTATAGTTTCAAAGTGTAAAGTGAAAAACAAGAAAAGAGAAAGTGGGTCCCAAGGCCCAAAACCATCAAAATCATCTTTTGAAGGAGTAGTAATAGTCAAAGGTCTTCAACAATTTCAAGTTCCAAACTATCATTTCCAAGTAAGTGGTTTTGTGTTTACCATATTTGTTTCTCAATTGTGCTTGGAAATCTCATCTCCCTCTCTTAGGGTTTTGAGGGCATTTTTCTTGGTTTCATGACTTCCATGGTTAAACAAACAACAAGAATGTTATCATGATGCTCTTACAACTTACCCTATCCTTAATATACCTTCCTAAACACTTCATCATTTTTCCACAACCCCTAGCCTATTGCTATAATTTGACACTTTTCTAGACTAGGCCTGTGTTTTTCCCTTTTGGACCCCTTCCCCTCACTCAATACTTGAAATTACACTTTCCCCTACTTCCTAACATCCCTCCCCACCTCTAAAAAGTTTCCTAAGAATTTAGAAGCCCCCTATCCCATTTATTTCCTTTCATTCTTATAAATTTCCCAAACCCCCTATTTTGCCTACACTAAACCCTAATTTCCTCTCCCATTGAGCTAGGGTTTGCTATGGAATCAGAGACATCTGAGCAGAGGAGGCATACAAGAGGTCATATTAGCAAGTATGAGGCCATTCCAGCTCATAAACATCATGTTGGTATATTGAATCAAAGGAATAGTATCAAAGTTAAGTTAACCTATGTTGACATTGTTGTCATTGATGGAAAAGGATCAACAAAATATGACATGGGAAAGGGTCAATTGATTTATGCACAGTTGAAGTTGATGACATGATTGTTATTCTTACAAAGTAGAAAGGTATGGTGCAAAGTTTATTGAAGTGCTTGATTGGTGTTGAGTAGGTATTGTTGATCAAGAGGTGAAGGAGTTGAAGGTGTTGTTAAAGATGCATGAAAAATTTGTGATGAAAGGAAATTCCAAATGGTATGGTTGTTATGGTTGTTGTGTATGTTTGTCATGCTTGCTATGTATGAGTGAGCATGAAGTTGTTTATTATTTGATAGAGGTATGTTGCATATTTTGGAAAGGTTAGTGTTGAAGAGGTATGTTGTAGATTTTGTAGAGGCTAGTGTTGAAGAGGTATGTGTCAGATGTTGTGGAGGTCAGTGTTGAAAGTATGTGAATGTTCATTAACAATATTCCACTTAGTTAAGTTCTTGTTCAAATTTTCATTGACAATATTCTCAGTTACGAAGGTATGCTTAGTTACCATTAATATGTTTACTGATTGGAGTTGAGTTGATACAAAACAAAGGGTTTTTGAGTATGTTGCTTGTTAGAGGTATGGCCACTAAGATGCTCGCATATGTTTTATGTGTAAGTTTGATTTCTGCATTTTGTAAAGTTGATTAAAGGTTGATTAAACACTCACCAGAGGTGTTTAAAATATTATGATGAAAGAGGAATTTGGTTGTTGTAACCTTTAAATGTGGCTTATATTAATGCATGTTAATTGAATATTTTGAAATTCATATTTGGTATTTTAATATTCAAATGTTGAAGGAATTTGGAAACAAATGAGTGGAATGCAAAGAGATGAGATTCTTTACTTCATATTATTGTGTGGAATACTAATAGTCATAAATGTTTATTTATAAAATATGTCATTTTGGAAGGCTGAAATGTTAGAGAGTATGTGGGGGATTTGAGTTGTTGTGGGTCCTTATTCGTGAGTTACCTGGCACAAAGAAACATAGGCAGAAGAGAATGTGTGAAGCATATTTGAGGAGGAGAAGTGGTGGATATAGATATGGAGGTATGAAAAACTAAAAACCAGGTAAATTGGCACATTCTTTCTTTAATGTATCAAGTGATTATAGTATCCTTTAAATTTGTATCATAAAAAAAAATAGGTTCAAGCCTATTAAAGTGGAAGTAGGAGCTTCTAAGAAAGTAGTAGATTGCGGAAGAAAATTGAGGTAGGAGCCTCCTGTAGTTTGTAGACTGCAAAAAAATTATGTACGAGGGAGTAGGAGCTTCCTAAAAAGTTTTAGCTTGCAACATAGAAGAGAGGTTGGAACCTCCAAAAGTTGATGTAATAGAGGAAGTAGGAGCTCGATTTTGCATCATAGCAACAAATTTGGGGTTTTCTCCCTTTATGGGTTTCCATTTACATCTGGTGTCCACATGTGATTGCTTTTATGTGTTGATTTGTATTTTATTATTTACATGTTAAATGTTGGTTATACATTAAATTTTTTGTTCATATGACGTGCTTCTTGTCAGTTAATAAGTTAACATAAATATTTGAAGGAAAAGTAAACAAAAATTTGATGTTCATGAATGTACTAAATTAATTCACCCCCACTCTCAGTTTACTCAAGTTTCCAACAACCTTCAATGTGTTTATTTCTAACCCTTGACATTGTGGATTCCTACAATCCAAATAAGTACATCATGTATTTCCACCTGCTATTATCAAAACATAAATAAACAAATATTATTCCAACAACAAACTAATGACAATTATTTCAAAACCTTAATAATACATGAAGTGAATAAAGGATGAAGAAACCTCAACCTGAACCAATGTTCTTCTTCCAATTTTTCCAAAATATATTCAATGATGTACTTGGGAGGGAAATTCTTATCTTCCACCTAGGCCTTTTAACAATGATAATGGATCTCTTTTTTATGGCTTTCCCTTCCAACTAATTTTCATCAAAATATTATTAATAAAGATCAAGAAGATCCTTCCCCACATTTTTCTCCATTAGGATTATTCAACCCTTCATAAAATATTATTAAAAGGGTTTTGGATGAGGTCTCAAGTCCACTTGTCTTCTTCAAAAGAAGAAAAATAGAGAATGAATTTATTATCATTAGAAGGTTTGACCATGTCAACAATGCCACATGGCATCTCCTCATGCAAGGATATCTCCAAATATATACCAAAAGCATTAAACTATGTGCCCTCAACCCCAAAGGGCCTCAAAATGAAACTCTCCAAATATGTTAAACAAACCTTGAACAATGCCTCCATCAACCCAAATCACCCCTTTACAACTTTATTCTTCCCTAGGTTGATGAGTATAATGATGCTTATGAAAGGTACAATAATGTGCATAGCTTCTAGGTGTCTCCTCACAACCTATAACTATCTCTTAGGCTACCACTTATTTGCAGTATGTCGGCAACAAAAATGTGGCAATGAAAATTTGAAATAAATCGTGCATTTTCCATGGGTAACACTAGCTCCATGTAGGGGTTTCACTGTCTTGCAAGGTGCAAGAGAACTACAAAATCTCTGCATTATGTACTTGCAAGGTAAATCAAAGTGGTTGTTGTTCATGATGGAATGGGTCAAAAGCTTCACATGCTACAAATCGTTTTCAACCCCAATATGTTCCAAAAAACTAGGGAATAATTATATAATGATTATCTAAATGCTCATTCCCATGAGGTTTTATAGAGAAGGCATGAGCCCAAAATTCAAAATATAGAATAGCATAAAATAAATCTACTTCTTACAAACATTTAGATTATTCTTCCTACCCTGCTTTATAATAGGAATATGTAATGAAAAGTGAAATAAAAAAACCAATGCAATTTTCACATCTTCCCTTGTGTGTGATACTAAATCAAAACAACATTACATCAAATATCCAATAAAATAAGTTTGAGAATTGGTCACTTTTCCATTGAAATGTAGTGAACTCTTGATAGAATAAAAAATGAAGATCACACAAACATTAACATGCAATGTCACATGACTGATCTATCCACTATTGGATAGGGCTAGTATATGCACCACCTTTGAAATAAGAATGGGACAACCCATTGTCATCCTAATATCTTGAAAAGTGTTCATGCAAAGTCTAATATAAATCCCCCCAACAATATCTCTCACATGTTACTAGAAAATTTTATTGATACAACCTTAATAAACAAGGGATAGGTCGCTTCTAGAAAAATCTACATGAAATCAACCTTTTTCTCCTAACATCGATATACATTATCTTCCAAAGGTAAATACAAGCATTTTCATCAGGAGATACTCATTGAAATCATCAAGATATTAAAATTTTGTTGGAAGATGTCATATAGAGTGTAGTTGAGCCAATTTGTTCATGAAACTTAGAGGTCTGCTCAATCCATTTTTAAATAGAGCTCATTTGATTATGTAGGAATACCCAAAAAGTATAAAGAAACAACAATTCAACATCCAAATTTTCTTGGAATGATGGAATATTTTTTCACTTCCAAATATTCAAAATGAAAAATTGATATGAAATTTTGAAACACATTACCATCATCCATATCAGTAGAAACACTACGTGAGTCTTCAAAAATGCCTCACCGATTGTTGATTGTTATCACCTCCACAAAAAACTTGCCAATTAAAAATCTTGTAACACTGCTTCATTACTTCATGAAGTGAGAAAATTAGATCATGTATATTAAAAAGGAATGTCTCATCACTTTACTCTATGATGTATACTGAATTAGTAATGGATTTTTTCCTCGACAACAACAATGAATTTTCACCTCTCAAACCAACACTTCAAATATATTCACGTCCTTTAATAAAATGCAACCCTGGGGGAACTTAGGAGGGTTTCCCACCATCACCTTATGAACTCTTCCTCTCACTATAGGCCAATTCCTTTTCGACAAAAGGGAAAGCCTAGTAATAAAAAAATTTTGTTATTTTTCGTAATATTGTGTGTTGGCTCGAGGGGTCCTAACCCAGGTTTGGAGGTTAATGTTTGCCAACAAACCCTATACTACTGGCCCTTTCGGTAGTGAATTGCTTGCGCAGGCCAAATTCCCACCCGAAGCAGTATGGGAGGGTGTTAGAACCAGGTTTCTGCACCCTGGGAGAGGGCAGGTAAGTTAGGCAGAGCTGCGTTCGACTTCGCAAATATTAGATCGCATATTACAGAACCCAAATCTATTAGTCCCTTCACATCCACATGCGCAACACCATGTATAACCGCAACGAATAACAGATATAGGAAAACAAAGCAACTATCATAGCTATAAAGTCTAATAAACAGATTTAGATCAATTGTCACCGCAACTTAAGTACTTAGCACAGTTATTTGCGGAGCTCAATATAGACTTATGCATAACATAATAGATCCAGATCGTAATATAAACAAGTAACACAAGTACTTTCGCAGGTTAAATCAATAACATAGAGCATACATAATCAGACGTCACAAATCAGATATTTCAACAGCCTTCCACATTCATTAATCTTTAAGATCCTCTTACAATACCCAAAACCCAACCTGCGCACACAACAGCAGGGTCCGCACACAGCAGGACTGAGGATCTCCGCGCACACAGCTAGTAGGAGTCCTTTCCCAAAAACCCAAAACAGATCTTCTAATTCGCAATTCGCACCAATCTTAGTCCAAGTCTTAGTTCAAGTCTGTCTTACAACTCAAAAAGGTTCAACTACTTATACTACTTTAGCCTACGCATCCAATGGTCTGCAAACCGTAGTTTGTGGAATCTTGGTCTACCCTTGACCCACTTACAATGCAATAGGGGCTTTGACCCACCCCAAAACCCCTGAGTTAGACTAAATATAATAAAAAATATACAAAAATGGACCAGATTCGCAGCTCTTGTAGGAGACCCTGTTCCAATAGTCCCCCAACACAATCTTGTGACTTGTCCCGAGTCACTTGTGGTGTTGGGGTCTCCACCTGTGACTATATGGCTACTCCATCCATAGAGTCATTTTATCCGATACGGTTTGAACCAGCTAGCATTGATGTAGCCGAGGAGTATATCTCCATGCAGGGTAGCAAGCCTATCTACTCCGCCATCTGTGATCTCCTTAACTGTGTAGGGACCAAGCCAATGTTGTCGGAACTTCCCAGGATGCTTTGCAAACTGGCTATCATACAAGAGGACCAATTGGCCTTCCATGAAAGTCTTTTGTCGAATGTGTCGGTCATGCCAGGCTTTATCGTGAGCCTTATGGACTTGCTGATGGAAATTTGCAATAAATCGATCTTCCTCCAAAGCTATAAGTTGCACTAATCGCTCCTCCATGATGTCTGGTTCTGCCATGTTTGTAAATGCTACGATACGCAGACTAGGGACAATATACTCCATGGGCATAACGACCTCTTTACCATAAACCATCTTGAATGGGTTTTTTCCTGTTAACTTCTTGCAGGTTGTTCGATAGGCCCAAAGGACCGACGGGATGCACACGTCCCAATCGTTGCAATCAGAATTGCATACCTTGGTCAGTGCTTGCTCCAAGATTTTATTAAAAGCTTCAACCACGCTGTTGGCCTAGGGCTGATATGGCATACTCTTCGCATGATGGATCTAGAATTCCTCGGTCAAAGCTTGGATTGTTTCATTAACAAAGTATGTACCTCTGTCACTTATGAGAATCTTTGGACATCCAAATCTGGTCAGGATTTTTTCAAAGATGAAATGCGCAGCAGTATTCGCAGTACAATCCTTTACTGCATGTGCTTTCGCCCACCTGGTTACATAATCAGTGGCCGTAATAATGTAGCGCGCACCCATCTTTTTTCTTAGGGGTTTGATAGGCCCGATGAAGTCGATAGCCCACTTATCAAATGCTTATAGGGCCATTTGTGGTTGAAGGGGCATTTCATCTCTTCGGGATGGCCTCCTTGTTCGTTGTCATGTATCGCAGGCTTTACAATAGTCGTGGGCATCAGTATGCAGGGTTGGCCACCATAACCTAGCCCTCAAGATCTTTTGCGTCATTGCTTTCCCTGCGTAGTGACCTCCTGCTACTCCGTCATGAGCGTCGGTTAAGATAACATGCCTTTCGTGCTCCAAAACATATCGCCGCAATACTTCATCTGTGCTTCCCATGTCGGTGTCCTCAATACTATAGAAGAGTTGTTCTTGCCAAACACGAACGTGTCTATGTCTTGCAGAGCTTCATAAAGCGCCTCAGAACCCCCTATAAATCTGAATGTTCATATAAAGTCATTCTTCAAAGCTTCCCAGTGGCAGGTGCGCTGATGTAGCTCTGCACCCAGGTACCAGGCAGTGGGGATTTGACCCAACGCGTGAGTAAATAAGTGAACCCACTCTCCTGTAGTTCAGTCGCCCCATGCCTCCAAATCACAGGAGCATCATGTCGCAACAATCCTCCCACTCCAAGAATGCTTCCTTATGCGTCTCCCACCATCGTGCGGGGGTTTCATGCATTGCTAGGTTAAGGGCCCATAACCTCTATTCCCTAGGAACCTCGGCTTCAAATGCCTGCAAAAAGTCCCTAACATTACCAGAACCATCGAAATAAGGTAGATCCCTTACCTCTCAGGATATGCATCAGAAGTTCTTCGTGATCCGAAGACATCGCAGCGCAGAGACATCATGTAACTGGGTTTTCCAATTCTCTATCTCCCCATTAGAGTCAGAGAAACATTCATTGTCCTTTTCCCAACAGAGTACCCCCTCCACCGTGGGGTTAATCCAATCTTCATCTCGCACAGTCAACTTATAGATATGATCCACATCCTCTTCGTCACGCACTGGTTCTGTATATCGTTCGCCTTCTACCAGATCTAATGGTACTATTACCATTGTACCGTTATTCTTGAATACCATGCTTCACTTCTTTAGGTTAATGATGCCTCCCATATCGATGGCCCAATCCAAGCCTAGGAGCGCAGGGTAGGGGTCCGCATCTTTGACAATCTGAATTACTTCAAAGTCAGCTCAGACCTTAACCCCTGCGATATCCACCACAATCTTCGATAGTCTTCCCAATGGAATGATCTTCTGTTGATTAGCCATACGCAGCTAGATAGTAGATCATTCCAACTTAGGTTCACCCATTTGTTGCCAAGTCTGTTTAGGTAATACATTTGCATCTGACCCTAGGTCCAAAATAACTTCCATCTCGTAATCACCGATCTACGCAGTCAACTGCATCTCCCTACCAGTGCATTTCTTATACCTATAGATTTTGTGTACAACCTTGACTTCTAAAGGAAGGATAGGTCGTGTTGCGCAACTATATATTAATGCCTGAAGATTTTCCACAGGCTTTGGGTTGCACAACAGCTTCATACATGCCTGTAAAAAGGGTTTGACCTCCTCATCTACCTTGAGGTCCTCAGGTTGCTGCAAAGTAGATGCCTCTGCCTCAGCAAAGTCTTTGTGAGCTACGACAAATGTTTCTTTCTCCTTTTTTAGATCCAAACCTTCATGTTTTCTAACTGTTGGTTGGATCAGAGGCTCGATTGCAGTTTTCTCCCCAGGACCTCCAGTGGCCATCCCACTACATGTTACGACATTCACTCTTGGATCTTTGTCTCATAGCTCAGCCTTAACCCTCTACACATTCCGCGTAGGTGTCGTTTGCTTTTCTTGCATCTTCGCTATCAAGACTGGAAAATCTTCAATTGCATGGTCTAGCTTCCTGCAATACCGGCAGGACTGCCTTGTGGGGTTTGGATAGTCCCTGGAAAAGTCCCCTACCTCTCCACAGTTATAACAGTTGAGTTTCCCTCGTCCCCGACCTGCGCTCCCACCTCTTCCACCTCCCCTGCCCCTTGCTGGGGAGCCCCCTGCACTCAAGAGGGATATTGGTGAGGATGGATCTGACTGTATCCTATATATATTCCCTCGATCGATCATCAAATCATATGTCTGACAGTTTTGTTCATCATGTCCTACCGACCTACAGAACCTGCACCATTGTTGTTTTACTTCTGGGACGTATGCAGCAAGGCGGGGACAATGGTTTGTGTCGTGCAGCCCTGCAGCATGGCAATCACCGCACCATAGTGCCGGCCCACTTGGTCCTGCAACTTCCCTAGGGCGCAATGGACTAGGTCCCCCAGCCTGCATGTAGTCTATTAATAGAGTGTAGTTATCCTTGGTGTGACCATTCGTCCTGCATCGTATGCACCACCTTTCAGGGCTAGCCTCTGCGCCTCGCTCCTTTCACAGGTTCTGGATCTCCATGTCCATCACTTCCAGTTGTCCTTGGATCTACTAGACACCTAGTTGGGTATCATCTCTGGGCACAACTTCTAACTTCATAGTGACCTCCAAGCATTTTTCCGGTGATTCGAAAGTTTGGTGATCCATAAGTACACATAGGTGAGGAAGAAAAATAGCAATGAACCATTCCGTATGTTGTCTGTCATCGTACTGAGATCACCTTCTTCAGTTGTTGATTAGCCTCCCACACAGACTCAGAAGGCCCTTGCTTGAAATCCCTTAGATCAACCACTATTTGAGAGTAGGACTTAGGCTTCTTGAACTATTGTTTCAGGGCGTCCTTGATCTCTTCAATGGTTGAGTTTGCATTTTTTCCGATATATCCCATGTACCAATCCAAAGCTCTTCCTTCGAATGCAAGGGACAGTTGTGCCCTCTTCACCGCATCACCAGCTACATTCTACGCAGTCCATACTGATTCTGCGTCAAACCAGAACTGATCCATGTCTTCATCTCCCACACCCTTAAATGTAGGCAACTTCATTTGTGCAGCCATGTCGTCTTCTCGTGGTGGAGGTGTAGGTGAGTATTTACCCCTACGCTTGTTCGAAAGTGGTGTGGCTGGAGGACTCTGCGCAGCTGCTTCTCTTACCGGGCTGTAGACAGATCTACCTCCTTCTAGGTTGGTCTGATAGTATTTTCCACTTCACTCCCGTCCAAATCAGAGGTCATTCATTCGGTGTGGCTACACAGAATACTTTTTTCGCACAGTAATATCTTAATCAACAATGATAAAGTCTTCAGAAACTTACCCCTAAATCCTTTGAAGAATCTTCACTCTGCTTCAAAGTAGGAGACGAATTGATCGATGGAAAATTCTGTCACGAATCCTCCTAGCACGTTGTCCACCCAATGGTCTACGGTGCGAGTGATGGTGTCATCAGCCTTCTCTAACTGCTGGATCAATTCTGGGGTCCACTGTGTAACTCGCTTGTCCTTAATACACTTCTAAAATTCGACCAACCTTGCGAGCCACTCCTGGAGCTTGATCGCAATGGTTACGAAGAAGATCTCGTAGATTTTTGTGAAAATATACTTATTTTTCCACTCTTCGATGGTCAACCTCTTACTGCGAATTCCTGAACTTTCCGTTCGAACCATTCATCAATTTCTTTTCTTTCAGGTTTCCAGTACGACCTTGGCATTACCCGATCCCTCTCTCAAAATGCTCCCGGTCCTAGAAACAGAACCATTTGTTGGCTCAAGGGGTCCTGACCCAGGTTCGGAGGTTAAGGTCTGCCAACAAACCCCTATACTACTGGCCCTTTCGGCAGTGACCTACTTGCGCAGGCCAAAATCTCACTCTAAGCAGTATGGGAGGGTGCTAGAACTAGGTTTTCGCACCCTGGGAGAGGGCAGGTAAGTCAGGAAGAGCTGCATTCAAATTTGCAAATATCAGATCGCATATTACAGAACCTAGATCTATCAGTCCCTTCGCATACATGTGCGCAACACCATGTATAATCGTAACGAATAACATATATA
Organism: Pinus albicaulis; assembly: GCA_034641835.2. Taxonomy (NCBI): domain Eukaryota; kingdom Viridiplantae; phylum Streptophyta; class Pinopsida; order Pinales; family Pinaceae; genus Pinus; species Pinus albicaulis. Next base: position 257,685,132 of record CM076579.1, read on the forward strand.
GGAAAACAAAGCAACTATTGTAACTATAAAGTCTAATAAACAGATTCAGATCAATTGTCACTGCAGCTTAAGTACTTAGCACAGTTATTTGCGGAGCTCAATATAGACTTATGCATAACATAACAGATCCATATTGCAGTATAAACAAGTAACACAAGTACTTTCGTTGCTTAAATCAATAACATAGAGCATACATAATCAGACATCACAAATCAGATATTTCAACAGCCTTCCGCATTCATTAATCTTTCAGATCCTTCTACAATACCCAAAACCCAACCTGCGCACACAGCAGTAGGGTCTGCACACAGCAAGACTGAGGATCTCCACGCACACAGCCAGTAGGAGTCCTTTCCCAAAAACCCAAAACAGATCTACCAATTCACAATTCGCACCAATCTTAGTCCAAGTCTTAGTTCAAGTCTGTCTTACAACTCAAAAAGGTTCAACTACTTATAATACTTTAGCCTATGCATCCAATGGTCTGAAAATCGTGGTTTGCAAACTCTTGGTCTACCCTTGACCCACTTACAATGCAATAGGGGCTTTGACCCACCCCAAAACCACTGCGTTAGACTAAATATAATAAAAAATATACAAAAATGGATCAGATTCGCAGCTATTGTAGGAGACCTTGTTCCAGCATAGTGGTAGAATTTACCAAGAGTAGTGGTGATCTAGTTGGGCTATGGAGTTTTGTTAGATTTAGAACAATAGAGATTTAATTTTATAGAGAAGATAAAATTAATCTTATGCCATAATTAACCCATTTTTTTTTCAAATATGCATGAATAAAGTGTGAGTCATTAAACAAGATGCATCAACACAATGATGAAATTAATAAAGAAATCAAGGGCAACCTCTTCAAACAACAGAAATTTCAACAACAAGATCCTTCAATAATTAAAGATTACATAAAAACACAGGGATAGGTTTTAGTAACCTCAACTCTAATCTCCTCTTTGTGACAAATTTTCCCTTCTATGAAGAGTAAAAGGGGCTTATGTAGTTAAGGAGAAAACCTCTCTTCAAATATGGTCTTATTTCATCTAAGGATATGAATAAGGGACTATAACCTGAGGGGAAGAATAATATATCATATAATTAAGATTATCAATGAAGATGAAGCCTAGTAGAAGGGATCTTTGATGAGTTTTTATTTTACCAGTTTTTTCTCTCCTCTCTTCCTTATTTTTCAATCCCTTTTCATTTATTTGAAATCTTATACTAGTTCATTTTAATGCTTATGTTATCACTCCACAAGATCTCTAAGGCTGAGAAAGAGTCCAAACATAGGTAACCACAGACCAATATTTTATCTTGGTGGCTATCCCTACCAAACCGGAGAAGGCCCTCTCCACAAAATCACAGCCAAGAGGGTTGGATGAATTATGGTTTTAGGCTAGGTATGAGTCCAGGGGTTTGTTTGTTTGAATTGGTTTGTTGGATGGGTGAATTAGGTCAAAGAGGCTAGGTTAGGGAAAATAATATTAGGATTGAAATCCATTCAATGGGGCAAGGTAGGTAGGAAATCTAACACTTTAGGGTTGTTTGAATGGGATGGATCAAACAGATGAGGTGCTAGAAAGAGAAATACAATGCATGTATTCTTTCTAAACTGAAGAAATGAGACAAACTATGAAGATTTTCCCAAAACAGAGCATAGAAGATGTATTCTGCTTATCAACTTGAAAATCAACATATAAGATAAATGAAATGGATCATGGATAGAACAAAAAATTCATACATATGCAACAGAAGAATAAATAATGTTAAATTTCCATACCATAAGTATCCCAAAGAAATAGTTGCAACTCTTTCATTAAATTCCTACCAAATACTGATTACACTAGAGTCTTCGATCAATACAACAACATCTAAATATATCCCTCTTGTGAAATCAGTCAAGAAATGATAGATATAGACATCAAACAACTTATCCCAACCTCAGGGGTCAAATCCCTCAGTTGAGGAGCTTTTCCACCAAAAACTGAACTGCATACCTAGAGTGTAGGGAGGTCAAACTAACTCATCCCTCACTATTTGGAAACTGATTCATTACATATTATCAAGAGTTTTTACCTAATGTATTTACCCATAGGTAGCTTAAAAAAATGATTATTACATTTATATCCTTGAATTAAATTGGTAAAAACCTCATTTTCCAAGGTGAAACTGAGAAAACTGAGAAAATTTGCAAATATAAAATTGGTAAAAAGCACAGCGCCAAGTTCAACTCCACTTTTGAAGGGGTTCCCAGTGTCCAAATTGAGATTAGGATAGCTCATTGGAAAGCCTATCCTATCTAATTTTGAAAAAAAATCCTTTGTTTTCAAAAAGGACTTGATTTTACACTCCAAAATGTCAATCTCCCAAGACTAGTCAAAAGCGCAATGCCAACCTTAAAAATAAGGTAGAAATATGTTTTTTGAGGTGTTTTTTGACTTTTTGACTGAACATTTGGCCAAAAAAAGCTTATAAACATTGCTAGGGTGACTGTATTTGGCCTTCTAAATCCAATGGTGCCTTTATTTTTGTCATTGGAGGTCACTAGTAAAAGCGCAACGCCCTTTGGCAAATGCCCTTTGGAAAAAGTGCAACGCCATCATCTAGCTCACTTTTGGATGACATCCCGAACTCAAAATTGAGCTCATGTTAGCTCATTGGAAATATATTTATATAGGATATATAATGGAGCTATCAATAACTTAAAATGATTAAGTATATCCCCTCAAAAATTAATTCTCCAAAGACTGGTCAAAAAGTGCAGAATCGGGGTGCAAAATGCAATGTGCTCTTGTAGGCAACTTTTGGAGGCCTTCCTCAACTCAAAATTGAACTCATGATAGCTCATTGGAACTATCTCTCTGTATGGGCATTATTTTACTTATCAAGAAAGTCATTTGGACACTCCATTAGGGAGAAAATTTGATTTTCCCAAGACTACTCTAGAAGTGCAGCAACTCTCCTGTAGCAACTATATTTTTAGCATTCCTCCCAAACCATGACACCTGTGTAAAAACTAAAGGATTTTTTTATTAATTGGTATATTATTAACAAAAACCTCTTTCATTTTTATGAAAATCATCTCCATTTCGTCTGCAAAAAAATTTGAAGCAAAACTAGCCCTATATGTAGCAAATGATTTTTCCCTTGGAATGACTTCTATAAGAGGATTTTGGTGAGGCATTGTTTGCTTTTTGTTATGATATTTCTACCTATATATCTAAATTAAATATAACAATTAATATACTATTTAAAATAAATTTACAAATTTATATTTATATTTTATATGGATTTTAAGAATATATATTATAAACAGAAACAATAACATTTGGTTCTTTATTATTTATTAATAGTATAGTTTTCTCATATAAGTGGGAAATTATTTTTATAAATCTCTTCATTTCATATAAGCCCTGACCTATTTTTCTCATATCTAACCATTATATGTAAGCGGGACCTAGATTTTTCAAACATCATCATTCGATATAAGTGGGGATTTATTTTTCTCAAATCTCATCAACCCATTACAAAAAATTATTGATACCTATTGGATTAGGGGTTGGAGTCAACATAACCTAACCATCACTCCTAGTCACATGGAAGACTCCCAGTTAAAATGTAAGAACAACATTCATGATGATAACTATTTTTGTTTAACTATTTGCAATTTTGATATTGAGTACATAAAACTCAAGCCATGCTATGATTATTACTACATTATTATTAGTTATCTATGTGAAAGCTTAACATGGTCTACTTATTTACGATATTAATATTCATTAACTTAAAATTTTGACATCATACTTATAATAATATCCACTTCAACATAAAATAAAGTTAAAAATAAGCACTTTGATCATTGTTCTTTTAAATCCATATTACAAATATAGACACGTCAATCAAAGCCAATATTACTTGCTAATTTTTGAACTATCCAATATTGCATTAAAAATAAGTACTTTTAAAATTTATCAAAACATATCGGTAAAATTTAACACCATCAAAACATATATATGACCTAAATTAAAACCTCTATTTTATATTCAAAGCTCTTTACACTTCAAACATTTACAATATGAGCTTAATTTATAATTAGGATGTGTTAAGTCCTCATGACAATATTAAAATTTTGAAAGTATCCATTCTACATAAGTGGAGGGTCAATAATCTATCACATAGGCTAAGGCCTTTTCAAAAATAACTTAAATCAAATAACAAACTTTTCACTTTACGACTTACCCCACATCATGCGTTAGGAAGTACGAAATCATGTTTAAGCTCTATCATACAACTTTTTTTTAATGTTTTATATTATTAATTGGAATGATAATATTTTTAATTTTTAATCTTTTACCTTGTTGTTTGTAGGAGTGATGCACCTATATTCCCTGAGTCCCTAAAGATACTACCTAAATCTATTCAAATGTATTGGATTTGGACTAGTGTTACTAGTGTTAATATAACTTACTCGTGATTTCTTGGTGGACTTCTAGGCTACATGCAAGAGCAAGATTTATTGGGAATCAACTCTAGACTAGTTTAGAAAAACCGAATAAAAAATATAAATAATAAATAATAAATAATAAATAATAAAAATAAAAAAATAAAAAAATAAAAAAATCACTAGTTAGCCATTGGACCAACCTCAACATAGGACCTTAACATACCACTCAAGAAATCTAACATGTTTATCTTCTAAAAAATATGTGATGTCAAAAGAAAAAGGCATTTATAAACTAATAAACATTTAAAGAACACATAATCTTGAGCTAATAAGAAATTATACTATCCTAAAATAATGGCACATGACACTTTAGTGTGGGGGTTCAATCTTACAAAGCATTATAAATAAAATTTTGAATAATTAGAATACACTTATAGATTGCTCGTGTAGCCTTAAAATATATGAAAATTAGGCGAGAATCAATATTGAAAGCTAAAACATTGTGCAAACATTAATATTTATTCAAAACAGTCTTATAAATCAAATATTTTCATATTATTTTGGAAGGCCTAGATGGCTATGACACTACGAGCTTCTTGTTAATTAATTAATCTTGTTATTCAAAACAGTCTTATAAATCAAATATTTTCATATTATTTTGGAAGGCCTAGATGGCTATGACACTACGAGCTTCTTGTTAATTAATTAATCTTGTTATAGGAAAAGTATCGCATATATTTATATATGTTGAGTGTTTTAAAGAATACGTAGTAATTCCTAGGTGTAAACAAAAAAGAAGTAGATTTTCCAATCTATCTTCCTATCTCCTATCAATTACCAATTATCATGATCAGTTATCCAAATGTGACATTTCCATCAATTTAATCAATAACTATAAAGGCCCATTAATAATAAGTTTAATCTATGCTATACAATTATGATACTTTGGATCTGTACCATTTCAATAAAATTACACACAAAAGTGTAATATTTGATAATTTCTATCATTGTCCCAATTCAAGCCATTTGTATTTGCATGCATTTAAAACCATCATAATTAATTACATCAATTTCAACCTTAAATTCCAATTACTCTATTGTATTTTCTTTCCTTCACTATCTTTTTTTTAAAGAAATCATCATGGTAATGATTACCATTATCATTTTCCTTACTTTCAAGTTCATAATTTATTTTCCATTTTCATTTTTTACTTCAACCCCAAAATAAATGAAATTTTCCTTCTACATTGTTCCTAGTTCTAGTATCAACATGTATTATGGACCTTATTTTTTCATTAATTTTGTATACTTTGCTAGTATAACCCAAATTCTTTGTACATCATACATCAATCACAATATTAAAATAAATAATATACATAAAAAAATGACCTCTAAGAGTATAATAAGAGATTAAGATAATGAAGCTTCTTGTTTTAGATAAATTGAATAAGACATTTGAAAAGAAAAGATTGCAATAATTATGCTCAAAATTAGTTATCACTAAACTTTGCATTATGTCACTTTATATTGCTTTCACCAAAATATTTTTTTGAAAATTGTCACTACAAGGAAAAGATTCTATAGCGGATGTTTTTGAGGAACCCCTTATAAAAATACCCCAGACATCCGTTTATAGCGGAGGTTACTAGAGGAGGTTGACGAGCGGAGGTTTTTGAGGATGTATTTCGTCCGGTGCACTTATCACCGTAAAACGCACCGGTGCGTTCAACACGAGAAAACACCGATACGCACAAAACATTGGCACACTAGACACCGTGTGCTCCATAGACACCCACCCGGTGCGTTGTATTTCTATAGCACACCGGTCCTTTACAACACTTTCGCACTGGTGCCTCATAAAAAGCACGCGAAAACATAAACCACCCGGTGCGGAATGAAGCAAACGCACCGTTACGCCCTTAAAACCCTGCACACCGGAACAGGGTTAAATAAAAATAAATAAATTATGTCCAAAAAATTGCACAAAACATTGGCACACCAGACACCGTGCACGCCGTAGACACCCACCCGGTGCGTTATATTTATGTAGCGCACCGGTTCTTTACAACACTTCCACACCGGTGCCTTATAAAAAGCACGCAAAAATGAAAAACGCCCGGTGCAGAATGAACAAAATGCACCGGTGCGCCCATAAACCCCGTGCATCGGAACAGGATTAAATAAAAAAAATTACGACCAAAAAACGGCACAAAGCATTGGCACACCAGACACCGTGCGCTCCGTACACACCCACCAGGTGCGTTTTATTACTGTAGCGCACCGGTGCTTTACACAACGTCCAAACCGGTGCCTCATAAAAAGTGCGTGAAAACAGAAACCGCCCAGTGTATAATGAATAAAATGCATTGGTGCGCCCATAAAACCCCGAGCACTAGAATGGGGTTAAATAATTAAAAAAAAGTACGGCCAAAAAATATCATAAAACATTAGCACACCGGGCACCATGCGCTCCGTACACACCCGCCCAACGCATTGTATTACTATAGCACACCAGTGCTTTACAAAATGTCCGCACCGGTGCCTCATAAAAAGTGTGCGAAAGCAGAAACCGCCCGGTGCAGAATGAAGAAAACGCACCGACGCACCCATAAAACCCTGCGCACCGGAACATGGTTAAATAAAAAAAGAATTACGACAAAAAAACTGCATTTTTCACTTTTGTCAGTGCTACAGAACTCTCAAGCACCGATGCAATTTATCCTTGTCTGAGCCGCCCTGACATCGGTGCTCCCATTGCACTCATTGCACGCACTACTACTGTGCATTACCCACCAATCTCCAGCTTCAATTTTGCGAAACGGTGGACAAATTTTCTTTTGAAAATTCTACAGCCAATATGCCTCCTCGAGGGACAAATGTACAGGTATTTTTCTTGTTTTTCCATAATTAAGCCTTTTATCGGATTAGAATTTCATTAACCATTTAAAAGAAAAAAAAATATTTTGTTGTGTGGTGCGCTCGAGTCGTTCGGCTCACACCAATTTGCGGTGATTCTTGTAAATTTACAGGTTACAACGCAACCGGTGCTAATGGTATCCGCATCGGTTTCAGGGTGATACCGATAGGCACACCATGTTATTTTAAGAAATTTTAAAAAGTGCGGTGCGGTCATTTACAAGGCCGCACCGTTAACAATGTGGAATAGTGGAAATACAGTGCATTGACTAAATTATCTGCCTCGGAGCGGGTATTGTTGGCAGCGCACCGCATACCACATTTTGACATGGTCAATAGTTCAGCCTAGTAAATCGGTGCTAATGGTATCCGCACTGGTTCCGGGGTGGTACCGAAGGCACACCATGTTATTTTATTTTTATTTTTAAAGTGCGGTGTGGTCGGTTACCCGGTCGCACCATTGACCTAGTGGAATAGCGGGGGCGCGGTGCATTGACCAAAATAGCCGCCCCGGGATGGCTATTTATGTCAGCGCACGGCTTTCCCTATTTCGCCTGCATCAACGGTGCGGCCTTGTAAAATACCGCACCGTTCACTATGTCATGATGGCAGGAGGTCGGTCCGCTGACTTCACTATACGCCCCGAGGCATAGATTTTAGTTAGTGCATCGCCCTCCTGACACTGTACATAGTCAACGATGTGCTAAAAAAAATTTTGGATCACCTCCTCCGGTGCGCTCCATAGAAAGACGCATCGAGACCGGTGTGTGACTGTGTTTTTGGCGCACCGACTATTTTTTTTTTTTTTTCAAAAAAAAATTATATATGTATATTTCTAAATACATGTCTCATTTAATAAAAAAATTGTGTTTAATATTTCAACCATTTAGAGACATGAAACGAGAGAAGAGGGGGAACAACAACAACAACAGATGGAGAAGTATAACATGGTTCACCTGTGGGAGGCACGAGAGAGGGAGAGAGATGCCTACCCTCGCCCTATTACAGCAGCTACGTAGGGGCTCCTAAGGTAGGTAGGCCTCCTCTAGTTCTATTAGGAGGCTACTTCCCTAAAGGGCCATATTTTGTTTTTGAGACATCTTATCTAAAGGTGGAATGCCCAGCAACAGGCTTTCCGGGTTGGTATCAACCAGTGGTACACGCCCACTAAGCAGGATATATATTTCATTACAGGGCTATCAAGGAGAGGGGTGGATTTTCCCTTGTTCCTAGAGGTTCCAACTGGCTGTGTAGCAGGGAATCAGTTATTTTACTCCCAGAGATACATTGGAGCAAATGTACTGTCTCCTGCAGATTTTTGGGTCGTTGGAGGTCAGTTACGTATTGGTGCATTTGGTAGTGAGGAGGTGCAGTGTCTCTCACTTATCATTTCGACCATTTCGCACAACACCAGTGACGGGCAACGCATTAGTTGCTCGCTTCTATATTATGTTGATTCTTTAGTATAGGAGCCACGACTTATCAGGTGGTCTGCCATTTTTTTGCGGCAGTTCTGTACAGCCTTAGATAGATGTCGTGCTCATGCACAAGGGAGGGTGAAATTCCCTTTTGCTTCAGAGTTTTTTTGTTTATTTTTTTAGAGGTTTCCAGAGACGAGGCCTACTTTTCTTTGACAGCCTCGTAGGTTGATATTTGAGGCACGTATGCACATGTGGGGGCAGATGATGCCCAAGAGGGACGAGACTCTGTTTCTAGCAAGGATATCGCATGATGCACTCGAGTTGCTAGCCAGTGTTGATGAGCATCCCTTCATTATGGTCCCCTGTCCTTACATAGGTTTGGATTGGCGAGGGTGTGCCAACATCCTCTTCACAGCTGATGAGCCGCCAGATGATAGAGGTAATATTATTGTTTTATATATTTAAATTTATTCTAGCATGTTCTTTAACTTATTCTTATTAAATTGTGTAATGCAATCTTCTAATTATTTTTATGTACTTGTATATATTTTGCAGAAATTGGCTCTTTTGATGGTGACGACATGCCGACACCACCACACAATCCAGGTGTGGATTGTGATGATGATTAGGGCATGCCAGACGCTGAGGATCATCAAGAGGTCGGTGCAGAGAGACCTGCTCCTGCTGGTGCATCGATACCACCTTTTTCTAGGTGCGGTCGACTTGATTCTAGATACAATATGGAGTTGGGCGACCAACTCATTGCATTAATTGTTGAGGTGGGCATCAGGCCCGCTCATTACAGAGACATACAGGCCGATGATAGACTATTACAGATGTGGAGAGGCATGTCGTGTGACATGTACAGCCTGATGCGGCGTGTCGTAGGAGTTACGACAGTTGTTACGTGACTGAGGAGGATTGTTGCACGTTATAGGTGTGGTCGAGCCGCAACACGTGATGGACAATCCACGAGCAGCAACTCATCATCTCATGATCATTCACGTCGCGCCGCACCAGATGAGCACATTGAGCCTCCACTAGCATCTAGCAGCAGTCATCATGGAGTTGACGCTGGACCATCGGCCACATCTAGTCAGCAACCTGCAACATCCATCAGTACTCATGATCATGAGCAGGCTGGACCATCGACTGTCGAGGCTGCACCATTAACTAAGTAGGCCTCCACTAGTACTGATATTGATGTTGTACTATCACCAGCTGATCCATGACATTTATATTACAGTTGTATATTTTTAACATTATTCAGTTATATATATATATGGTCCATGTGTTTTATGTTCATGTTGCAGTTGTACTTAATTTACATGTTGGTGATCATCATGATGTGTATATTGTTAGGTCATGTTAGATATGTTCATTTAATGTGTAGCTTGCATATAGATGTGTATGTGATAGTGAGTTATTTGATGTTTGTGTTGTGATGATGTTAATATATAATGTTAATTGTGTTTTGTTAGATGATCATGATCACGATGATGTTAGCGATTTTGAATGTGTTTTTTAATCAAATATGATGTTTGTATGATGGTTATCATGAACGTGATGCTTATTAATTAATTTAATATTAAATGACCATGATATTGTAAAATTGTAATATTTGTAATTCTAATTGTATGTAAAATTCTAAAATTGTAATTGTAATTGTAATTTTTTAATTTGTAAAATCGTAATTGTATATATGTAACATTCTAAAATTGCAATTGTAATTGTAATTGTACGTGAAATTGTAAAATTGTAATTGTAATTCTAATTCTAATTGTATGTAAAATATTTGTAAAATTTTAATTGTATTACTATGAATTGATTGTAATTGTAAAATTGTAATTATATGTAAAATTCTAAAATTGTAATTGTATGTGAAATTGTAAAATTGTAATTCTAATTTTAATTCTAATTTTAATCGTAATTGTATGTAAAATATTTGTAAAATTTTAATTGTATTAATGTGAAATGAATTTATTAAAAAATTTAAAATTGTTAATTTGTAAATTTTAAATAATTGTAAAATAATAAATCTTGAATAATATGAATTATTGTAACATAATAAAGTTTAGAAAATAATGCAAATAAATTCATGTACTTTGGGATTATCATTATTTTATTATGATCTTAGATACAAAAAAAGAACTAATTTATACAGTACGCCATTGTTTTTGAGATCAACATAATTGCAAATTATCAAGTGAATTATTGATTTTAACATTAACACAATGCAAATTACCAATTAATTCAAAATACATATTATAATGTTTTGAAAAACCCATCTTAAAAAGTATAAATATTGATGAAATAACACATGTACCATATCACTCTCAGTTCTCATGATTACCCTCATTATCTTCCGGCTTGCATGGCATGATAACATTATTGTTCTCAAAAATATGTTTTGAACTAGGGTCATGTGTCAATACGAACCACCAATCCTTATCCAACACATCTGGGTAAAAAAACACCCGGTTTCAGTGTTTGGGGAAAACATAGGGCTCCTTAGCTTCATCCCACATCTTTCTCGAGTTGATACATATCAGCCTACTATCGCGATCTTCCTTTACATTATTCCGATCAAAGGTGTCCCACCACTTGCACCTAAAAATAACACATTGGAAAAAAGAGAAATCCACTTCAATGATCTCTTGTATCTTTCCGACGTAACCTAACGTCCATTGTACTAGGTTTTGATCACGGTGTGATGTTTCTAGCATCGGCATTTTCTGTGTGAAAATGGTGTCCATATGCCCACATAGATGGGAGCAAATGCACCTATTTTTAAAAAGTTAAAAAAATCATAGTGTCATGTGTCTTATAATAACCCAACAATTAAAATATGAAATGTAGATGTCTTATAAGTTTCAAATTTAGATATAAATTAAAAATATTATTACTGAGTTGCTGCACCCAATCCATACGTTTAGTGCATCCTCTTCAGCACGCAGGTAACGACCGGTAGCACCGTATTTCTCTCTGACTTGGTCAGCAACCCAACTGTTGGGGCATATTTTTGGCATATTTTCTTTTAAATGATCGGGATAGGGCACACTTCTACCATTCAACCATCTGAATTCTTTCTCGTCACTATCCCATTTCATCCTCTTTTGTTCGTACAATGCGACCCACGGTTGTGTTGCTTCAAAATTGTAAGAACGAATTTATTGATTGCTTCAATTTCTACATTCGCTGATGAAATCAAACCAACATTATATAGTACTTAGAGATCAAAATATACATTATATCAAAGTTCAACATGAATATTGATTATTTTTTGTAAAGTTGAAAAATTATAAGTCGTTTACTCTTTATCAAGCGCTTTTTTCCACTCATTTGGAGCAACTCCCCTTCTCTTTTGTCTTCATCCCTTTCATCATCCCAAATCACCGCACTTGGTCTGTTGTCGATTTGCTTGATGTACTCACTGGCATAATAGAAAGACTCATATGATATGTACCCCTCTGCCATAGACCCCTCGGGTTTTTCCCTTTGTCGAACAAAACCTTTCAATTTCTTCATGTACCTGTCTAAGAATAACATCCAACGACAAGAAACCACCCCAACTAATTCAACCTCATCTACTAGGTGGATTAGAAGATGAACCTATAAGTCCATGAAACTCGTCGGCAGTTCCTTCTCAAACATACAAACAATCTCAACTATCTCTTGACACCACCGTGGAATACTAGCCACATGAATCTCCTTTGACGTGATCCAATGTAAAAATGTAGATAATTTAGATATGGCACATCCTAGGTCTTGAGGGAATTCATTTTTCACACACCCACGCACGAACAAAGGATAATGACACTGCAAAGTTATAAACACGTGCAATAATATACAAAATTAGTTATATTTTATGATCCCCGCATGGGATAAAATTTATTAATATAACAAATAATAAAATCATTCTTTTGACATTATACGTACTCTTAGAAGATTCAAATGGTCATGCGATTTCAACCCCGACATATGGTCATCCACGGTGAAGCAACGCCATAGTGAAGACCCATATGAAGTTGGCACCCTCACACCCATTATAACTTCCTTTACCAAAGAAATATCATCTTTTTTTAAAATCCATGGGACATCACCTTCTTTGAAAAACCATGAATTAGAGGGACCAACGCCTGCCTCCGATCCCATACTTTCTAATCGTCTTGGCCAATGTTTCTTTTTAATTTTTGAAGTAATAATATCTTTCTGAATAACCAATGTGTCACTTTATTTCGATGATATGTGCCTCCATAAAGAAGATGAAACATTTTTAAATATATGTATGGGATCTAATAAGTGGGTAATATTAAGATGATCCCAATATGGGAGGTCATAAAAGATAGATTTCCTTTTCATCCCAATGGGAAATTTCTCAACATAGGTGTCGAAGAAATCTGGATCATCGAACATAGGCTCCCCATTTGAATCGAACATTTCTATGAACTCCTTCTCCTTCTCTCTCTCATATGGTCTAAGCCATTCAGCTGGTGTCATTATTGGAGGCCTTTGGGTTCTCTCTCGTTTACCATTGAAAGCAGATGCTGCTCTTCTGTAAGGGTGTTCTTCTGGTAGGAATACCCTGGAGCAATCATACATTGGCTTTCGTGGGTCCTTGGACCATCTAGCTTTCAGAGAAGGTCCACAACATTTACATCCAAAATACCCTTTTGTTACAAGACCTGCGAGATTATATTTGTATACATTAATTAATATGCATGACACGTTAAATAATATCATGAAGATCAGAACAAATATTACAACGAATTAAATAACTAATATGTAAAAGAATATTGTTACGTATATAAACAAATCAATAAATTAAACATATAATTTACCAGGGCAAACTCCTAAGCCTGAATAATCATGTGTCGTGTAAGCACATATGCCATACAACATAAAACTCCTCTCTACTACGATGGATCTTGATACATCGTATACATTTATCCCATCCCATAATTCCTTCAATTCATCTACCAGTGGTTGTAAGTAGACGTCCATATTATTCACTTGTCTTCTACTAGTGACTATGAGAGCCAACATAAGATGTCCATTCTTCACGGACAACCATGGGGGGATATTTTTATTGATCAGTACTACAGGCCAAACAGAATAGTTGGTGTTCTGGAGGGAATATGGGTTGACGCCATCCATGGCTATGCTGAGTCGTAGACTTCATACTTCATCCTTGAATTTTTCAAGCCATGTAGCCTCTATATGCTTCATGGCTATTGAATCAGTTAGGATTCGCATAACTCCCAACTCACTTCTGTGTGAGGCATGCCATCCCTGCAACATAGCTAATTCCTTACAACAAAAGAGCCTTTGAATCCTTGGGATTATAGACATGTGCCTCAATATCTTAAAATGAGGACCAGTACGTGATTTACCCTTCTTTTTTTATTTATCATACCTGTCATGCCCACATTTCAGACACATCTCTTTGTCTGCATATTCTCCTCTATATAGAATACAATCATTTGGACATGACTAATATGATATGTACTCAACACCCAACATTTTCAACAATTTATTTTCCTCTTCGCAGCTACCGGGAAAGACATTATCACTCAGAAGAACCTTATCATTGAATAACCTGTAGTTGGTGATCATGGAAAAATATATTAATAAATGTACATTAATATCGATATAATTATTAACGTTCATAAAATTTACCATTTGTAATGTTCTTTGCAGTGTACTGATTATATTTCAAATTTATATAAGGGAGTACTTTATGGTAACTTACCTCAAAAGTTCCGAGAAACATGCATTCGATAAGCCAAACTTTGCTTTCAAATTGTATAGTAACATCGTTGTTCCCAACTGGGTAGACTTTGATTGACCGCCGGGTCCAAAGAGAAAGGTGGAAGCAAATTTAAGGCTTTCGAAAAAGGTGTCAGCGATATGAGCATCATCCCCTAGCTGATCATCGTTTTGGAATGCATATAACAACATTGTCTCCATGGCAGTTGTATCTCTTAAGTAATCATCCATAACAACCTCTATTTGATTGCCTCCATTGCCAGCTTGTGAAGAACTACTATTGTTGTAGTCATTCCTAATTGGTGAATATAGATGTAGCAAGAATTGAATCAGTGGTTGATTCAACCATTATTGGTATCGTTCCTCTCCATTTTTTTCTCTTAATTCAATCTTCTCTCGATTTGACATTTCCGTGGGGTGCAACAGAAGATGGTAGGTAAGTCGTTCATCATCACTAGAATCCTAATAATTAAAAAAAACATATTTGAACATGATTAGTACAAAATATATGATATCAATTAGTAACCACGTTGACAATATTGCATGATTATAAATTGGTTTGACGTTGAAATAATTACATATTAATCAATATATATACCAAAAAATTATAATTATTTCCATCATTGTCCCGGGATTGTGGCTAGAAGATGCAATATTGTTACAATTGGCAGGGTGAAGCGGCTGTTCATTTTCATCTACCAAATGCGCCTTGCGGTATGCAGCTCCTGATAAGAACTTTCGACGTTTTGGAGCAGTTTGAATATTTTATGCATCTGAACTCGATGTTGAATCTGCATGAACCTGCAAATTTGTATACATTATAAATTTAATTAAGATTTGCATGATTAACTGCATGGATAAAAAACATAAATTCAATTATATAGTGAAAATATAAATAAAATCTGAAGTAAATATTACGTCTCGAGATGGATAGGGAGAACTCCGCGATGGACTTTGAGATATATTATGGAACAAGCTAGATTTTGAAGAATTGTCCATTCGATATAATTATGATATTGTCTCCCTACATTTGAGAAAAACAACAATAAATTTTGGTGCACACACCTAAATGTAATTTCGGTGCCTAATGTACAGATCACCGCACCAGTGCGTTTTTGGTAATGCGCACCAGTGTTGTTTTATACCCACTGGACGGTTTTATTATTTTATCATGGTTAATAGTGCGGTGGTTGACATGGAACACACCAGTGCTCCTTGTTTACATAGAGGACCGTACGGTCTATTATACTTTATGTGCGGTGCGTTTCGAAGACCCCCACGCACTAGAGTTGGTGCGTACACCATGAATGGCACACCGGTTTCTTGAGGATTTTTTTTTACCTGAAAATTTGACAATTTATTTATAAATATATTAATGAATGATATAATACAGGTTTGAGATTGATAAAGAAATTACTGACAATAGATCAAGTAACAAAAATACTGATAACACATCAAGAAAATCCAAAAAGGCAAGTTCTTTGTAAATTCTTTACAAAAAATATTATTTTTGAACTATATGTAAGTTTAACTAATATGTATTGTTTACTGTATATCATGCAGAGCCACAAAATGACAAATCTCGATAAGGTTATTTCTGATCTAGGACCAGAAGAGCGTAAAAGCTTGATAGAAAAATTGCAAAAGGATAAATTAGGTGAATGAAAAAATACTATCGATCCAATATGAGTTTCTTTTTTTAATTTTCATTAATAATATAATTAAAATTATTAGATAACATGTGTCAAACAGTCTATTAATTCACATTTGTTTAATGTTCTACAGGGACCAACAACTTAGAAAATGAATGTTGTTGTAAGAAAAGAAAAAAAATAGAACATGCAAATGAAAATGAATTGCTCCTTAGCTCATCTGGAGTGGTGCTCGAGGTTAACGAAAGGGGGAAAAACTTTTACAAAAGTTTGAGGGATCTATTGGAACGAATGTATAGACGTTCTTTCCACTTACAATACAAAAACCAATCCAATGATTCAAAGAACCAAATTTTATCTAAACTACAAAAAGAGTTTCTAGAGAATTGGTCAATGAGACATGTCAGACTTTTAATAGCAAAAACGTACAACAACAAAAAAGAATGAATGAAAAATTAATATTACTTTAAATGTTTGTCTAGAATTATTTATAAATATCACTTTTGTTATATTTATTTTTCATATATCAATATAAAAATTAAATAGTTTGTTGTCAAATTACATTTTCAGGAAGATTATGAAAATCTCAAAAGATGAACGTGCTGATATCAAAAATATGCCAGTAGAAATGTCCAAAAAGGTGTACAAGGAGATGGTCAAAGAAATTGACAAAATTGCATCGCATGAGGAGCCATCTCAACAACAACATGCTTGATGTGTAATATGTAATCATTGAATTTTTCAATCATTAGGTACAATAAATAAAAAAATTAGCATTAAATATTAATTTTCAAGTATTTTCTTGCAGAAAAGAAAAGAAAATGGAACCCATTCAGCACATAAAATAGGACAACAAGGAAGAAAATGGTTGATATCTAAGTTTGTGAGTAATTGTTACTTCCTTATAACAATTTAACTAGATTTCATTTTTTGTATTTTTTAAGTTTTTTTACAAAAAATATTTTATATTAAATATATGATTTGTTATGGGGTATAAAACTTGTAGGAAACAAAGTATGGAACTGCGCCAACAGATGAAATTTTGAAAGATGGCATGGTACATGGTTTTGAAAGAATGTGTGTAGTTTATGAGTCAATTGTTGCTATGGTACGTCATTTTTGTTTTCGATTTACATTGATGTATATTATTTAATATTGCAATTTTCATTATTCTCACCAATGTATATACACTCATTTCAGTTTATTTTTATGTTTGTAGATGGAAGGTGAAAAAAGAAGAAAACAATCAACACCGTGAACAAAACATTCCTGAAAATAACCCAAGTCATGGAAGTAGCTCTAGTAGTGACAACAGTTCAAGCGAAGGATGATGATTAATATGTTTGGATATCAAAGCAAGGTGTTGTATTTTTTGAAATATGTCTGTGAAATCAGACATTTTGTTTAATGTAATGGACATAGTGTCCCAATTGAAAGACAAAGGGATACCAATAACTGTCCCATTTTGTATGACAAAGACTGTCTTATTCATATATATATATATATATATATATTTATTCTATTGTGTTCTCCATTGTCTTTCTCAAATGTACTAATAAAAATTTAATTCATATGAATATTGTTATAAGATATATATGTGTCGACTTTTGATGAATAATGAATTTTAAAAAACCACAATAATTATGATGTGATATAACAAATTAATCCAAACATCACGTTCAAATGCATTAATAAAAATTTAATTAATATGAATATTGTTATAATGTGTCGACTTTTGATGAATAATGAATTTAAAACAATCACAATAATTGCATTGTCACAGGTCGATGTTTCTAAAAAATACAAAATGAAAACCGGTGCATGTCAATTACTGTACATTGGTGCGTTTGTATTCTGAAGCGCACCGGTGCGTTTCTACGACCTATGGGCACCGCACAAATACCAAACCCAATTAAAAATATTGGTGCGTTTGTGTGGTACGACGCACCGGTGTGTTTATGTGTCTATACACACTGGTGTCGTTGTACAACCTATGGGCACTGCACGAATACCGATACCAATTATAAATATCAGTGCATTTGTGTGATACTGCGCACCGGGGGGTTTATGTGTCTATACGCACCAGTGCATTTGTACGACCTATGGGAACCACATGAATACCGATACCAATTATAAATCTCAGTGCATTTGTGTGATACTACGCACTGGTGCGTTGATACGACCTATGGGCACCGCACAAATCCCAAGACCAATTAGAACGGCCTCATGCGTTGTATCACCAACACTATGCTCGATGCGGTTTTATACCTTAACGGCCTGGTGCATTCTCCTTCGACCGCCCTGGGGCACCTTCTACATGTACGAACCGGTGTGTAAAGACAGAGTAGTGCACCGATGAAAAAAACATCCGTAATAACCTCCGACCGCCCATTTTTTTTAGTTGTGTTGAATTTTTGTTAAAAGCTCCGCCAAAACCTCTATAACCATAAACAGATGTTGTAGAAAATGTTTTTTTTGACCATTTTGGCCAATTTTATAACACTAAAAACCTCCTTTATAACCTCCGCTAGAGGGTCTTTTCCTTGTAGTGTGTGAACTTGTTTCAATCTTATTTATACATATTTAGAAGGATTTTGAAGCAAAAGATGTTGTTTTAGTTCCCCTAACTCCTCGAGCTATGACTAAATTTTATATAGTACTAATGCCTATAGTTGAGGGAAATGTTTTCATATTTCATTTTTAGATACCTCAATAAAGCCCCTAGCTTTCTTGATCTTTGATGCAGTTAGTCTCTTCATAGCTTTTTTTAGGAATAATATCTTCTTCTCTTCATGTTGTAGTGGTTCATTAATTTTACAAAAGAATCATTTTTTTCTTTGAATTCATCAAGTAATTCTCATATCAATTTCTAAGTTGGAATTCTCACTTTAATTTGTAAATGGTTATTGAGAGATTATACCTGCACTATATACTGATAGTATCAAAGTAAACAATGGAATTTCTTTGAACTAGAGTAAATTCTCCTTTATTTAAAAATTTTCATGAGTAAGGCCTCTTATCTTAGCCTACACTTTTTGAATGTTTGTTTTTTAATTAAGTAATTACTATATCTCTCTCTCCCTTTTAAGGATTAGGATCCCTATGTTAGAATTTGGGCCTTTAGGAGATGCAAGAATTTTATATATTACAAAGTGCTGTGAGTACACTGTAAGTAGATACCCCTAGATTAGGGTTATCTAGGGTGGTTTGGAAAAATGGTGGTTGTCTTCCCCATGTAGATTATAATCCCTAATAGTGACATGATGAGTTATAATTCCTTGATAAATATTATTGTAATGGATTTGTACCAATGAATATTGTTGTATTGGATTCAAACCTTGTGAATTCTTAAGTGTTATGTGGATTAATCCCTCTTGCGGACAAGAGTGATCTTCCTAGTACTCCAACGAGTAACTAGAAACATGATGCCTTGATGTTGTACAGATTTCTCCTAGGGTCCTAAACAATCGTTCTCCTTCAGTCTGATAAGCCTTCCTCTCTGAATACCAGCATGGATTTATAGACACAAAAGTTTTATCATTCTCATGCCAACAACAACTCACTAGTGTAGAAATTATGCACTCTTATGAACTCTCTTCAGCTTAGAAACCATATAAGTCAGTTTCTATCATTCACAATCTACCCTTCAACCTGAAACATGAGCTCAAATTATAGGGAAATGGAGGTAGTTTCAGTTCCATGAAGAGGGGGATGGATTCCTCTCATGAAGGAATTTGAACTCCATGGACCAAGGGATAAGCTCCATGAGTGGAGGGATAAAGCTCGAACTGATCGCGACTATAGAAGCTTTTAGTTGGGAGAATATTTGACCAACTAGGCTTCTAGAATTTAATTTTTTATTTTATTTTATTTTCATGGCGGTACACAAGTAATAGTGGCAAAAAGTGTGGGAGTTTCCGCATTTTATGGACAGAACATCAACGTATGCGCAGGGAAAGGCTAGAAAAACTGCACAGGTATTCTTTTAAGGGTTTTACAGAGATTTTCTCCAATTCCAAGACTTGATTTAGGAACATTAATGTTTTTGACCTATAAGGGAACATGATTTGGATGGTGATAGACCCATATAAACAGTCAAATGTCATGGTGACATAATGATGTGTAATAGATTTCCCCCTAAAGTGAAATGTCTAAGGTTATTCTGAATATTGAAGTGCTTTATCATTCCGAGGATTGGATTGGAGACACCGGTCAAAAACCTGTAAAAACATTCAATGCAAATATATATATATATATATCATCGCTGAGGTAAGAATTCCCATACTCAAATCAAAACTAACTAAATGTTCTGGTACAAATATGGTTTCAATATTACATCAAAAGTAGACACAATATGGACACAACCATCTATTATAACTAGTCTACTGTATTATGAATAATAAAACTCATTGCAACCTAGATGGTGGAAACTAGATCCAGGGTCTTCATTTCCGCTTCCCGAACTAGTACGAATCAATCCATGTGATTGATTGTGTCAAAGTCGAACATGGTATAAACCACTTGATTACAGGTCAATGATGTGAACCGTTAACAAGTGTGAGAGAAACCACCAATAATGGAAATGGCTCTCAAAGTACTCCAGTACAATCTATGAAGTGTGAATGAATGATTTTAATTCTAGTACTCATAGAATCATTTGATCAAAGGTCAATGATGAAACCTGTCATTGAAGGCGAGAAAACTACCATTAGGGCATGCACATCCCAAGGTACTGATAGGATTCTAGATCAACTTTCTAGATAATGAGTCGATGTCGATAGAAAGTGATATGTCACAAGAAAGCCTTCGAGAAGAAACCATTAGATCAAGTTTTGAAGAAATATTTTGCAAGGACTGACTCAAGGATGGTCAACATGAATAGAGACAAATTTCTGCAATGAATGGTTTATTTGAACTTTCTCTTGAACACATAACGACACTGCAGATGGCTTGGCAGTATTTGACCTAAAGCTAATATCCAGAAACCCGTTGAATACTTTCAATGTGGTTTGATTAATATTTTAGATAAAGGATTTCCCAACCCAGGTACAACTATGACAAAGTGTCGTGTTCAAGAGTGGCATGCTGCTTTCTAAACAAGGATGACAACTGGATTATTTTTCTCTCTTTTTCCCCCACCATTACTGGCAAGTACCTATTTATTTTTTGTCAAGCTTGAGGAGGATAACATTTTATTATTTGTGTAATCTCATCCTTCGGATGAGTCCTTATTAGTATTAAAATAGAACCCTAAGAAGGAGTGGTTCAGTCTTGTTTGTGATCGACAGGTCCTTTGCTGTTAAATTTTAACGAGTCCAGTATAGGAATAACTCGGCGTTTTTTAGTTTTAGGCACTCAAAAGAAAAACATAAGTAAACTCCATGGTTGTTCTTTTTTGTAAATTTAGTCTCTCAAGCCCGAAAAAGGATAAAATAATGCGGGAGAGAACTCTATTTACCATGCTTAGTCAACGTATACATTTTTCGTAATTAGTCCAATTCAGTCCAGAAAAGGGGTAAACTTATACTGAATGGACGACTGTTCATTTACTTTAACAAGTTAGAATAGTCAATTACTCAATGATGTTTTCGTATTTCGAGAGTCTGAAAAGGGCTTAAAAGAGGACTGTAGGGTTTCACTTTTTCGTATTTTTATAGAGCCCGAAAAAGTGATGAAAGTATACTCAATGTAAAAATAATTATTTTCACCAACGATCATGTATCCTGCATAAAATCTAAAATAATTACAAATATATGCTTTAAAAAAGTAAAAAATATTTAAATTTGACCTTTTAAAAGTGAAAAATAAATAAAATAATAATATTTGATTCATTAAAAACTATAGAAATGAGTTAAAATAAGTAATTTTCACCTTTTGTTTTCATAATAGTGTGTGGAGAGCTTTTGGCCAAAAAAATTTGGCGCTGATATCAAGAGAATTGACCGTTCATTTTTCCAATCGTCAGAACCAAGTAATCCACAGCATCCTTATGTTTTCATCCATTTCATTTTTCATTTTGAGCTTTTATTTCATTTTTAAGGAGAAATTTAAGTTTCAAAATCCGCCCTCGGGGGTGCGTGGGTGATCCATGTGATAACTGTGCACCCCGACGATTTTTTAAAAGAAAAATCATCAGGCTGTCGCGGGTTCTGCGTGGAGCACGTGTAGACTACCGCATTGTCTACACATAGGACCTGCACAGTCGCCATGAACTTTTTGAAAACAAAAATTTATTCACAAAAAATGGTTCAAGTTTCTTCCAAATGATTTTAATTGTTTAATTTGTTGATTTGTAGGCTTTTTAACCATGTTGGAATGGCGAGAACGAGAACACGAACTCATAGATAACGAAGCCATGGATGACAATGTAACCATGTGTGCATTGAAAAAATGTGGTTTGTACAAGTTCTAGTATATTCAGGGAATGAAGGCAAAAGTGGAGTCAATGACTTGGCTTGTGAATGCATGGGACGTACAAGACCAATGTTTCATAATTGGTGACCACCAGCTCAAGATTGAGCCAGCAGACATATATTTCCTTACAAGATTATCTCGGAGAAGGAGAAACATATCCTTATTTGGGACTAGACATGGAGGTATTCCCACTGCCGGCTACAAAGCTCAGTATTGTAGCAATAGTGCAGAATTAAAGGATGGTCGCATAGACATCAAAACCATATTGTGACTGGAGCTTAAATTCATATAATTCATAGTGACCAGGTTATGCGAGAGTGCAGCTCCTCATTTGGCTACTAAATCACAAATACAAACTACATTCGAGTGTTTCGGAGGGACAATATTCAACTGGTGTGAAGGAGTATTGGCCAATATGAAAGGCCAATTGACAAGAGCAAAAAATGGGAAGTTGAAAAAATTCAGATACGGTGCCATTCTTATCTCATTTGCTCTAGATAGAATTCCACTTCTTGC
Source organism: Pinus albicaulis (assembly GCA_034641835.2). NCBI lineage: Eukaryota > Viridiplantae > Streptophyta > Pinopsida > Pinales > Pinaceae > Pinus > Pinus albicaulis. Next base: position 257,708,270 of record CM076579.1, read on the forward strand.
TCCTCAATTGATTCTAGTAGATCCTGGAACTCCTCAGGAACCTCAGATGGTGCGATGGGTAGCACTATCGGCTCGTCATGGTGGCGAGGGTGGCTCAGTAGTTCAGTTTTGTTACACAGCAATTTTTCACCATCCCTGCAATCCCCATCCCGCACATTGGAGGGCTCATTCCATGACCTGTGGGCAAAGTTAAGACTTGAAAATACTTTCATTGCATCCCTCTGAAGATGAGCTTTAATTTCCCTGAAGACATCTCCCTGCAAAAAACCCTAAAAATAGCTTTTTTTCCATTGGCGCGGTTCCATAGTTCAGCCCTCGCGCCAAGAGGGAAATCCTCCAAAGAGGGCGCACTGGTGCTCACGTTGTCGCTAGAAGTGGTGCTAGCCAACCATATTAGGGTGCTTTAAAATAAAAAGTAGTTTCAAGCGCAAGGTGTGGTTGATTTCTATCTTGAGTTGGGAGGTTTGGCTACGGATTTCCATAGAGAGGAAGTGGTTTGCCACCTCTCATGGAAGCTTCCTTGATGATAGGGCCAATCCCATAATTATAGGGATCCCAACTCCCCTTCCTCCTTCTATAAAATCTTTCCCATTTCCATTTGCAAGCTAGTTCCAAAGGGTGGCAGAATTTCTAAGTTCCCAAGAGCTTTCATGCTGCAAAAGCCTTCTTGATTCCCTAAGGCCAAATCCAAGCAAGGAGACTATTGCCAAGTATCTGGAGAGAGAGGCTTGTCCCGTCCCTGACAGGCTTTTCCAAGACATGTTGTGCGGACGACCCACTAAAGGAGAGTGATGCGTCGAAGCTATGGTTGTATTCTTCTTTTGACTCTTTAATGATAAGCAACTATCGGTTATGGTTCCACTCTTGTTCTTGATCATGTTCATGAGTTATATCCTCTTCGACTGATATATAGTTGTATGCACTGGATTTTATGCTTGCATTTGTGTTGTTTCTTGCATGTGCAGGTGTCCGATCACGGAGATCGTGAGGGTTGTGATCTGCCAGGGCGAAGGAACGGGAGCACCACCTCTTCTACAAACGACAGCGTTGGATTCCAGGTAAGCCTTCCTCGCAAGTTGGTTTATTTACAATTAGGAACCTGCACTGTAGCGTGTTTGATTGTTGCTAGACCCGATCTGGGCTAGTAGGGATCGCCTCTGTCCGCAGAGGGGATTTACCTCCTCAAAAATTTGGCGACTCCGCTGGGGAATCAGCTTGTTGTTTGATTTGTAAACTATAGACGGAGTCTGAAGCACAGCCAGATAGCCTTCGAAACGCTTTTTCTCTGCATTAGCAGAGTAGATCAATGCTGCTTTAGTCGATCTCCGGTTTGGTTTACGGACTGGACAACTTGGAGTTTTTTCTTCTCTTTCCGGTTAACTTCTTGGTCTTGCTTGCTTGGTCAACTCTTTGGACTGGATTTTTTTTTTTTTTGGCTTTGTTTTAGCCTTGTTTTCACTTGTCTGTGTCTGAGATTGCCTGTTTTCATTTTTTCCATAGTAAACTTGTCTGGCGCGCTTTTTAGCGTAACAGTCGCACCCATTGGCGCAGGTTGTCTGTGTATCACCCGCGCCATTGCCTTTCTGGCGCTAATTTCAAGCTCACAGTCACGCCAATCCTATGAGCTATTAGGGTTTGCTGTGTTTCAGGCTTTCTAAGGCTGACTTGTGATTTTGATCTTGTTTTTTCGACTGTTTGAGTGCACTGGAGCCTGGTTTGACTGGTTGGAGCCTCCTTCCTTTGGTTGTTTGCCTATTTCTTTCGATTTTGCATATGAGCCCTAGGGCATCTAGGTGCCTTTGTGAGTCGAGCTTCCCTTGGGAGTTTTTGGTTTCCGTTCGTTCAGTCGGCTGTGGGATTGCTTCCTTGCATTCGTTTGACAGTTGTCTATCATATTGTTGCATTTTTTGAGTGACTGATTTTGTTTTCATTCGAATTTCGCCTCGCTTCATTTTGGGCCTAGATCACACGGCTCATTGGTGTCTTCAGGACTTTTCTTGGTTTTGAGAGACTTTTTGTCGATTTGAGATCTGGTTGTTTGTGCCATTGAGTGAAATTTGTTTGTTTTGCTCTCTTAATATCATTTCTCGAATTGCTTCTTATTTGTTTTCGGTTTGTTTAGTGCATTTAGCTATCAAACATTGAAAATTAAAAAAATTTCTTTTGCTTATTGGTTGATTAGTGCAAATTGAAATATTTTCGATTTTACTAGTATTTAGTGAATTTGAAAGAAAAGTTTTTAGTTTCATTAGTTGCATTAGAGATATCATTGATTGTCTTCTGATCATTTTGTTTGTGTAGAAACTCTCAACTCTTCTATAGCTAGTTTTCATCGAACGAAATGATGAACTGTGGCATGTAGTTTTGCATTTAAGAGATCTTTGAGACAACATATTCGTTAGGGCCTAAAAACTGAAATGTAATTGAAGATCAACTTTAAAATTCATTCAATTTACACTAAGCCAGCATTGAAATCTAACGAAACACATTTAGAGGTCTAGGCTAGAGACGTGTTCCAGCGTCTTTAAACCTAGTAGCTGTCATTCGCCTTTGGCTTTAGACAGCGCTAGTACGGACTTGTGCTCCTCGTACCGTCACGTATATAAAGGGAGACCCCTCTAAGTTTCAATCCTTTATCCACAGGAAGCCGAGTCTGCCGCCCTATACCCGTGATACACCGGACACAGCATTCGGGGAGATTGCCTGCACGTATGGAAAGTCCTTGGTTGATTTGTCTTCATTTTTGAAACCAAGGTGTATATTGCAGTTCACGGTTATTTGGTACACCCTTTTTCCTAGTATTCCTGAGCAGTCATTTGATCTTTTCTGACTCCCTAAATTTGAAAGGATCACCAAGCGCTTGTCCTTTCACGCTTTTGTCAAATCTGAAAGAGATAGAGTCACCTTTTCGACCGTTTCTCGACTCTTAAAACATGAAACGGTGAAGTTTCTTATTTTTCAATGTGGTAAAAATTAATCACCCACGATTACACGCCTTGTTAGACTTTGCTTGTTGACTGTTTGATCGTGTGTCTTGATTCTTTTTCAGCCTGTGTGTGGTTTTGAGTTTTGATGGCAACTTTTTCAGAGTTTACCAACCAAGGAATCCCCTCAGAAGGGAATCCTGGTCATTTTCCTCCTTTTGGGAATGTTGGTGCTCCTTACATGGCAACGTTGTCCCTTCCTGGGTTAACTGTTGGGTTGCCTGTTTGGTTGTTTTCAACCTCTGTGGTCCCGAATGTATCCACTACTGTTTAATCAGTTCCTCTGCCGGAACAACATCATGTTGATTCCCAAGTGGACCTCTCCCCTTCTTCGCCTGTTTCTGTGTCCTCTTCTTCTACTTCGCCTGGTAAAAGTCTGGATTCGGGTAACCAGGTGGCTAAGAAGAAGAAGAAGAAGACAAAGAAGAAGAAGTCCGATAAAAGAGAGGCTAAACCTGTCACTACTGTTTCTGAAACATCTCCTCTTGATATACCTTTCAACCCTCCACGGAAAGTCAATTTCCCCTGCATGTTGTGCACGGGAGACCATCTTCTTCGAGACTACCTTGGCATTCCCAAGGTGCTTGAAGCATGGTCCAACGGCCCTCCACCGTTGCCTTTGACTTCCGGGAGCCAGGTTGGGGGCACGTCTTCGACTGGTGCTGATAAGGCTCCTAAGAAGTAGGGTAAGATCACCAATCCCTGTAAGTTGTGTGAAGGGCATCATGCCATTCACCTTTGTCCTTATATGGATGAAGCCAAGCGAGTTTTGGAAATCCCAACTGTTTCCACACCAGGCCTCCCAGCTGGTTATAAACAGCTCTCTTTGAGTCTTCCACCTACTGATGATACAATTGGTCAAAATTCATCTTTGGTCGATCCCACTCTCTCAGAAATTCGAATTCAAGAATTTGTCCCTGACCAACCATTGGTCGTGGGATCGGTTGAGCTAGCCCCATCCGCGGTGCACCAGGTCTTTTCTGTCAGGAGTGGATCTCACATCCCTCATGTCCTTCTGGTTTCTTCAGGTTCTTCAGACTTGGAGAAAGATTCTCCTGTCCCCGTTTCTCAAGAAGCTACTCCTCTAGCCTCCCATGATGGAGGCTCTGGAGGATACCCCTCCCGCCTTCGAGATGGAGGTTATGGAGAATTCTCCCCCTTCCGTAACACCAGGGGAAGACCTTCTCGGTTCGATGGTAGCCCCTCCGAGTAGTTTGGTCGCTTCCTTTGATTGGAATCGATTTGCAGGATTTCGCCTTCCATCCTATGTGCCTTTCGAGATCACAGTACAAGATTTTGGTCTAGTTGTACCCAATACCATTATAGATGAAGGCGCCTCTGTTAGTATTCTATCCTCAACTACCTGGCAAGCTTTCGGTTCGCCGCCGCTTGCGTCTGTTACGCAGAATCTGTTGACTTTTAACAGAAGGACGAGTCAACCGTTGGGGATCCTTCCAAGGTTACCTATTACTTTGGGAGGTAAAACCATCTATATGGACGTGATGGTCGTTCTAGGCCCCTTGGATTTTAATCTGCTCCTGGGGTGCGATTACACCTATGCCATGGGAGCACTCGTCTCCTCCCTTTTTCGTGTGGCCTGTTTTCCGCATGAAGGACGGATCGTGACCATTGATCAGCTTTCGTTCTTTGTTCCTAATGTGGCAACTGGTCCACCATCACCCCCTCCTGGTTTTTATCCACCAGTTGCATTTGCTCCACCACGAGTCAACTATGTGTCTACCTACCATGTGCCCGCACTCAGTGATGACGTCGTCATGCATAGTGTACTAGGGGCATTGGGTCCTAATTTCCAAGATGTCGTTCTCCCACCTGGTGCGGGACTCTTGGAAGCCATGACTTCGTGTTCATCATGACGAGAAGTCTGTCGGAGCATGTTTTGTTTCCTTGCGTCAAGCTCCTTAAAAAATGAAATCAAGTCTGTCGGAGCATAGTTCTTCCATTTGTGTCAAGCTCCTAAAACAATGAAACAAGTTGTTTGAGGATAGTTCTTTTAAGTGTATCAACCTCCTTAAAATAATGAAACACGAGCCTGTTCAATTCGAGTTTTGTTAACTTTAGATCAAATCTCTTTTGTTGAACCTTCACTCCATTTCCAATGGACTGAAGCTTGGGGGGCATGTTCCTCAAATTGAGACATCATGCTGGGGGGCATGCCCGTTTCCTTATTTCAAGCATAGTTTGTGTTTAAAGCTTGCATAAAAATAAAACTCATTCTCAAGCATAGTTTGCATATGTGTGTTCATGTGTGCTTTTAAGCTTGTGTAAAAATGAAATGTGTGATTAGATACATTGTGTGAACTTTTCATTTGGGTCGTTTGTTATGCAACTGATACATTAGATAACATTGTATTAGATATCCGCATGACATATAAAAACATCATCACATGTAAAGAAAGATCCATCCAGAAATAGATATGTATATATATATCGAAATGTTTGCATAGTGTGCATCACATTAAATCAAAAAATATATATGTTCGTCTTAATACATCCGGAGACGATATGTCTCTCAAAAAATATGCATGATAAAAGTCCTAGGAGTCTAATCCGCATGGTGCTCATGATAACAAGTAACTGCACGCACTAAGCATCTCAGAATTCGGTGGAGGCGACTGGGCACTCCCACCGTGTGTCTCTGGTATGCCATCGGTACATCCACCAGCCAGGCATAGTCTGGGATCCCTCGGGCAATGCCCTCGAGATTATGGATTAACTCCCCCCCCTCTGCACCCTCTGCATGAGGGTCAGGTGCGGGAAGAGTCCTCCGTGCGATAGGAGACATACCAGCTGGTCTCTCTGGACCCACGTCTGCATGCATATAAAATGTGTCAGGAAGAACATGTATTAACAAAAAAAATCATAAAATATAAAATCAAAAAGAGAAGGGGTCATACCCAACTCCCCGTCCCAATCATCTCCCTCCGGCAGTGGGAGATCTGGATCACCAATGAAATCGGTACCGGCATATGGCCAGTCTTCCACTATGATCAACTGACGCCGCAACCACCCAAAAAACTCCGGCCTCCAGGACATCTGTTGGCCCCCTCCAGCTCTGGGCATCAGTGCTGCCCAACGGGCCATTCTTGGCTCTCATAGAATAGGCTCAGCTACTATGGCCCCTTGGCCCTGGAAGATTGGTAATCGTTCCAGAATGAACGATACTAGGATAGAACCATAGCCAAACTGTTTCAGCTTGGCTTGTTTGCATTTGGTCAGTTGCCTCTTTATGTTTATCGTCACTGTCGTGGCCCAGTCGAACAATAGAGGAGTCATACATTCTGAGGCCAACAAAATTTGGGCCTTTGTGGCCTCGTGCGGTGCCTGCGACCCCGCAACTCGCGTGATGGTATGCAGCACCACTCTCAGTGCCAGATCAGGAATGGTATGGATGTCCACCTTTCCACTTCCGGATCCCAGTTGTGCCCCTCGACACACTCGTGCCATCACTTGCTCCATTTTCTCACCAGATGGTCTGCTCCCGGTCAATATGGGCACCAGACCTCTACGCGATAATCCGGTTATGAAGTACACGTCAGCAACCTCCAGTTCTAACACTTGGTCTCGCAGTTTGAATACTTGTTCATCTGCGTCCCACATATTGATCAAGTATTGTAGAAGCTCGGGCTGAGCTCGTAAACAAGGTATTAGGAAGAACTTTTTTAGCCCACAGTTCCTTAGGGCATTCATGCAAACTTCATTTTCCATGGCTTGTTCATCCTCTTCACCATGCTCCCTTTCTTTCCACTCAATCACCATTTTACTCGATTCACTGCATCATCATGGTCAAAACCCTTAATTAGAACTCTGATGAGCTTCAAATTTCATTCAATTTGATTAAAATCTCGAATTTTTAGGCAAAAAATGAGGTTCTGCCGCTGGCGCGGCTGTTTCCTGAACAATCGCGCCAGCTGGCACGAGCCCTTTGCATGTAAAAGCCCATTGGCGCGAGTCCATGCCCGATACCCGCGCCAATGAGCGGAGCCCTAAAAATTTAAAAAGTGGCCTCAGAAGTCTAATGCATGGTGGAAAATATTAAAAAATGGATTGAAATGGAGTACAAAGAAGCGCCTCTTACCTGGAACTAACGGAACTCTGAATGGTAACCCGGATTGGTCGTAATCACTGTCAGAAGTTTGCACACAAACTGGACCACTGCTGCTCTTCGATGAGGTAAATAGTAAAAAGTAATTCTATTTTTACCATTTGACATATTTATAACTTTTTGAACTCGAAATAGGTTTGAAAGTTATTTTTCTGAATATTTTAATGTATTTGTGTCAAAAATGGGTTTTACACTTGCCTTTTTGTGTAGCAACAGGTCTTTCACGCAACGGAAACGGTGAAACGAGTTGTATTTTATACTTTTTCGGACTCGCTAAATACACGAAAAAGTCGCTCTGGAGTCATCTTTCAGCTCTTTTTTGACTCTCTAAACATGAAAAGATTGTCGAGGCCCTTGTCATTTCGATCTCATTAAAGTGGACACGAATCCACATCTACCCAGTATACGTTTACCCCTTTTTCGGGCTGGGACAGATTATTTACGAAAAAGGAATACCCTAGCCTATCGCGACTAGGAGGTTTTCTCGGATATTGTTTTCTACCTTTTCGGGTCCGAGGAACTATCTACGAAAAGGGACCGCTGGAGTTTACTTTTCTGCTGTCTTTTCAAACTCTCTAAATATGAAAAGACGCCGAGTTCTTCCTTTGTCAGACTCGTTAAACCCTGATGACATCGGATTCAGTCGAAATGACGTTATTCGAGTCACTCCTTCCTAGGGCTCGTTAAATGTACTAGGATGGATTCGCCCGAAGGGCGGACTTATATTAAAAGCATATGCTATCCCCTTCAAGCTTGTTATAAAAAATAATTGGGGTACTCGCCAGAAATGGTGGGGAAAATGGAACCAGCATCGTTGTCGTGTCGGCAGTATGTCACTCTTGAACATGGCACTTATCTGCATTCGTGTCGGGTTGGGGACATCTCATCTCGTTCTTCACTTTGCCTCCGTGGGTTTGGATAATCCCTTTTGACCTCTCATCTGCTCATTGCCTCGTCACCATGACCTCTGATCCGTTGATGTCGAATACTGCCAAGTCCACTGTCGTGCCGTTTACATGTTCAAGAGAAGTTGACCTCTGCAAGTATCAACCTTCCTCTGATTCTCATATGATCCTGATTCACAAAAACATTATGTTCCTCTGTCTCGTATCAATGATGTGGGAAAAATTATGGCCCACCTTCGATCAAGGTCACTTCCTGTCGACTTCAGCTCATTATCCAGGAAGATGGTCTAGAGACTCTTTCATGGTACCTTGGAGCCTGCATGCCTCAATGGCAGGTTCATCGCATTCGACGTGAGGTTTTCATCATTGGCCTCTGATTGAGTGATTCTACGAGTGTTTGACACCAGCTCATTGATTCACATGTCGTAGATTGTACCTATAGTACCTTGAGGGCCATTGTCATTATTGGTGGTTCCTCTCGCGTCTGTTAACAGCTTTCATCATTGGCTGGTAATCAGACGATGTTCTTGCATGTCCGACTTCAGCTCACATAATCGCATGCTTGAACTTGTACTTTGTTCGGGTCGAGATGGAGCGCAAGACCCTGGATTGTGTCTGTTGTAATCCAGGCTGCAATATTGTGGATTATTATGATTATTTACATGACTCACTGATTGGATGGCTGCGACCATACCTGAGTCTATTTATCGATCTTCATTGGATGGCTGCGTCCATGCCTTGGATCTAGATTATTGTACACTCTGTTATGGATGGTTGCGCCCATACCACGCATATATATCATGTATTTGAGACATCATTTTTACTTCGCTCCGTAGGTTTTCCAATGGCGGTGTCTTCGGTTGGCATGTTCTCGTAAAGAATTTCACCCCTCTCTCTCTCTTTTGGGCCTCATGCTTTAGGGGGCATCTGTTACACAGCAATTTGTCACCGTCCTTACAATCCCCATCCCGCACATTGGAGGGCTCATTCCGTGACCTGTGGGAAGAGTTAAGACTTGAAAATACTTTCATTGCATCCCTCTGAAGATGAGCTTTAATTGCCCTGAAGACATCTCCCTGCAAAAAACCCTAAAAATAGCTCTTTTTCCATTGGCGCGGTTCCATAGTTCAGCCCTCGCGCCAAGAGGGAAATCCTCCAAATATGGCGTGCCAATTGGCGCTCTGTCATAGAGACGTACCCGCGCCAACCATATTAAGAGGTGTTTTTAAAAAATAAAAGGCGGAAGTTTTATCCTAACAAATTACTGGGCTGATTTCTATCTTGAGTTGGGAGGTTTGGCTACGGATTTCCATGGAGAGGAAGTGGTTTTCCACCTCTCATGGAAGCTTCCTTGATGATAGGGCCAATCCCATAATTATAGGGATCCCAACTCCCCTTCCTCCTTCTATAAAAGCTTTCCCATTTCCATTTGCAAGCTAGTTCCAAAATCCCCAAGTTCCAAAGAGTGGTAGAATTTCTAAGTTCCCAAGAGCTTTCATGCTGCAAAAGCCTTCTTGATTCCCTAAGGCCAAATCCAAGCAAGGAGACTATTGCCAAGTATCCGGAGAGAGAGGCTTGTCCCATCCCTGACAGGCTTTATCGAGACATGTTGTGTTGACGACCCGCTAAAGGAGAGTGCTGCGTCGAAGCTATGGTTGTATTCTTCTTTTGACTCTTTAATGATAAGCGACTATCGGTTATGGTTCCACTCTTGTTCTTGATCATGTTCATGAGTTATATCCTCTTCGACTAATATATAGTTATATGCACTGGATTTTATGCTTGCGTTTGTGTTGTTTCTTGCATGTGCAGATGTCCGATCACGGAGATTGTGAGGATTGTGATCTGCCAGGGCAAAGGAACGGGAGCACCACCTCTTCTACAGACGATAGCGTTGGATTCCAGGTAAGCCTTCCTCGCAAGTCGGTTTATTTACAATTAGGAACCTACACTGTAGCGTGTTTGATTGTTGCTAGACCCGATCTGGGCTAGTAGGGATCGCCTCTGTCCGCAGAGGGGATTTACCTCCTCAACAAGTTTACTCCAGCTTATTTCATGTGGCTCAGGAACCAAGTCTTCACTACTGAAGACTTTCCTTATGTGGGAATGGACTATAGAGGTGATCCTGAAACATCCTTGCCTCCAGGGGTGGAGTGGGATGAGACAGGTTAGTGAATCATTTTGAAGTTTTTAATCTAATTTTTATTTGATTTTTTTATCGTCCAATACTGACAAAATTTTTATATGCAAATGTCGACCTGCGACGACCAACAATCCTTCATCGCTTTGACATGCGAGAAGCACAACCTGTAGCACCTCCACAAGACAATGCAGAAGAGATTCTAACAAACATGGAGCACAACCTTGATAGGTTGACCATTGATATTCCTGAGATAGGAACTGATGATATCCCTCTCAGGCTCTAGAGACACGTGACAGGTGTTCCAGGTCCATTCAGGAGATTTCTGCGCAAGCTGGCGCGTGCTTTAGTTTATTATCATGATCATCGTCACGGATAGTTGATGGTCATTGTAGATCGACATTTTTTTTTTTTTGCATCAGTATCTTTTAGATCATAATATTTTTGAACCAATGATCACAGACGATGTAATATTTTTTGAACACAAACTTATCTATCCTAATGATATTACTACTTTCGTTTTCTGAGTATCTTGTTCAAAATGGATTGAATGTTGTTTTTATTTACTTTATTAATGTTACAAATGTATATTTAATACCCGATTAGCTAATACATCAACCAATATGTTTAAATTTCTTGAAATATGTTGATATTCGATATAATCAAATTGTCGTTCTAAGAGACGAACCTTCAAAAATAATCTTAACAACACTGGATTTCTAATGGCATAAACTTTGTTTAAATGTAATACAATGAGTTGTGAATCCAACCTAATGATCAAACGTCGAATATCAAATGTAATGGCATCAGATAATAACTCAATGACTGTGTTATATTCTGCAATATTGTTCATTGTTTGACCAAGGCATATCACATGAATAGAAACTAACTCATCGGTGGGTGAATAAATAACCCAAGTCGCGGAAGAGATATTCTGTGTACTACGACATGCGCCATCAGCAAAACCAATGTATTTTTTAAGGGATGTTGACATCTGCAATATCAAGAGTAATCAAGATAAGTAGCAATAGTATTAACAACAACAAAACTAATCTGGGCACACTTGTATAATCTAAGGCACACTATTCTAAAAGTAACTATTGTACAAGAGAGATCTTCACACAAAATTCAAGCATAATATCTCTTAAGATAAAGACTACTTTTGGGTTTATCTAAAAAGACCCCTTCATAATCAACTAATTCATAGGCTCCTTTTGCAAGTACATGCTTGAAAATATAGGGACCATGCCACATCGGTTCGAATTTACCAGCACCTATCTTGTCATTAACTTGATCGTATATTAAAACTAGGTCACCTTCTGAATGAATGCAAAGGTTAACACTTTGATCATACTGAGCTTTCACACGTTTCCTCTAAGCTTCGATAGCCAATGCAGTGATGCGTCAAGTCTCATCTAATTGTGCTAAGTATAGAAAGTGTTTCTCCTCTTCAGAGGTAGTTGGTAACAACTCAATGGCTAGTTTGAGTGACAGTATTTCACATTCAATGGGAAACATTGCTTCTAAACCATAGACAAGTTGAAAATGAGTGAACCCTGTAGTAGTTTTTGTAGAGGTTCGGTATGCCCATAATGCAGAAAAAAGCATGGTATGCCAATTCGATTTATGAGTCTCGACAATCTATTTAATCATGGTGGTTAAAACGTTGTTGATAGCCTCAACTTGACCATTAGCCAGTGGGTAATACGGAGTAGAATTATCATGGCTTAGGCCAATTTGATCAGAATTTTAGTCATCATAATTTTGAAAATGGCTCCCATGGTCTGTAACAATGGCTTGAGGGACACCGAATCGAGCAATCACATGATTGAATAAGAAAACAACTGCAGTTTTTCCATCAGCCGCGAATGTAGGCATCGCCTCAGCCCATTTGGTAAAGTAATCTATGGCGAGAATAATATACCCATGCCCCTCGGTCGAGTGAGGGTTACATGTAATGAAATCGATGCCCCATTTCGCAAAAGGACTGACAGCAATAATTGGATGAAGAGGAGATGGACGTGCACACATCTTTCGATAAAAAATTTGGCAGTTGTGGTATTTTCGGACTACGATGATACAATATTTGAATAAAGACAGGTAAAAATAACTTGCACGCAATATATTTTGGGTTGTGGCAAACCCAGACATATGACTACCACACGCTCCAGAGTGGAAATCATTCAAAACCCTTTCAGCCTCTTCGTGAGTTATACAATGTCAAAAAATTGAATCCGCACCACGACGATAAAGAGTGTCCCCAACAATATTGTATTGTTGGGATTGATACCGCATTCTTCGTTGATCTGAACATGAAAGCTCTGGGCGCAAGGTTTGGGTCTGAAGATATATAATGATATCTCCATACCAAGGGTCTAAAGTACTTATAAGAAATAGAGATTCATCCGCGATAGGATTCTCTACCACGGTTTCCTTCTCAGTATTGGGAAAATCACACATAAGTTCAACAAACACTAGTGATTTCTTTGACTTGGATTTCTCGAATTCCAAATCAAACTCTTGTAGGATGACAATCCATTTGGAGTATTTTCCCCCCAGTAATTGTTTTTTCAATATATACATCATCGGGTTGCAACTAGATATCATTGTTGTTTTAGGTAACAATATGTAGTGACAGAATCGTTGGACAGCTTGAACTGTTGCCAAGGCTAATTTATCCACATGCGAATATTTGATTTCCGTTGGGTTAAGGTTCCGACTTAGGAAATATATCACATGTTCGTTGTGAGATTCATCCTCCTGAACCAAAACCATTCCAATCGTGGAATCAGAAGCAGCTAAGTATAAAAATTAATCCTGGTGGTAATTGGGTGGATGCAATAATGGTGCATGGGTCAACACGTTTTTAAGTGCATCAAAATATTTATCAGCAGTCTCATCCCAAATAAAAGGAAAAATTTGTTTCAACAACCACGTAAAACCTTTTGTTAACTCAGCATAGTTCAGGATAAACCCACGTAAAAAAAATTCTTTCCCTTGCCAACTCTGGAGTTGGCGAAAAGTGGAAGGAGGAGGTAAATTGATGATAGCCTCAATCTTTGAAGGATCGACATGAATGCCATCTTTCGAAATGATGAATCCAAGTAATCGTCCTGATTGTACACCAAAAACAAATTTGTGTGGATTCAAATGAATCTTTTAATTCCTACATCTCATGAAAATAGCTCGTAAGTGTGTAGGATGATCTTCTCTGCGTAAAGAATGAGCAGGTAAGTCGCCCGGATAAGGATGTACAATATGTTTGATATCATGAAAAGCATAAGGCATGGCTCTTTGGAAAGTTGCACCAGCATTTTTTAATCCGAAAGGTAGCTTGCAATAAGAAAATGTACCCCAAGGACATATAAACGTTGTTTTTGGTTGATCGACAGGGAGTATGTTGATTTGATTGTAGCCAGAAAAACCATCCAGAAATGAAAATATTTCATTTCCGGCACAATCATCAATAATTTGGTCGATATAGGGCGTAGGATAGTTGTATTTTGGACACGCCTTGTTAATGTCCCGATAATCGACACATACTCTTATAGTCCCTTGTTTCTTCGTAGCGGGAACTATATTAGATACCCAATCCGTCAAAGGAATTAGATAAATAAATCCTGCTCGTAATAGCTTCTCAAATTCAGCTTTGATTGTTGCATCTTTTCGCGGATGTATTGAACGTAATCTTTGTCTAATAGGTTTAGCATCTGGGTATATCTTAATTTCATGAATTACAATCTTACAATCGATACCTGGCATCTCTTCGTAAGACCAGGAAAAAATGTCTTGGAATTCTTGAAATAGAGCTTTATAAGTGTTAATCTCTTTGGTCGAACAAGAAGCACCTATATGAATGTTTTCAATAATTCCAGGTTTAATCGATATGTCAATAGGAATGGTTGTAGAAATATTTCCCAAATTTGTCTCAGAATCTAAATGTATAATCGATGTGGGATTATGTGGTTCCTTGACATAATCAACTGTAAAAATATATGAAAAATCATTTTAAAGCTTATCAAGATCAGGTAAAAATGAATATATATGATATAGATCATCCCATGGTAATTCACCCAATGAAAAAATTTCTCGAATACTCTCATCAGTTTCAAATACATGTTGAAAGGGATCCGGAAATGGTGTCAAGGTTGAGCTCGATAGAGAAGATGATTATTCACTTATCACATTCATTTGATCAGGGATAGTAGATGAGGTGTCAGAATATGATTGTACTACTACATATGCCGATTCAAAAGGACTCAAAGGCATCTCGTCATTGAAAGAGTCCAATTCTGATTCTGAAGGCACAGACCATGTGTCATCAAATGGTATAGTGCTTGATGAGATCATATTGATATTGGCAATTTTTCGCGGTACGTTGTGTGGAGGTATAGAAAAATTCCCATGAGAGTGGAATCCTTCATTAATCCTATACCAACATCTTCGTATGGGATAATCGATTTTCCGACATGCTGGATGTTATTCGTAGAAGTAGGGTCTAATGAAAAGTATGACAATTGATCGATTTTCACAATCTTTCCTTTGTGAGGAAACACGATTACCTGAAATACTGATGAAACTACAGAAGTCATGGCGTCAGACCAACTACGACCCAAAATAAGGTTGTAATCAAGAGGGGCATCAACAACTTCCACCTCTAGATTAACGGTTTTTCCTTCCACTTCTATAGGTAAATCCTTGAGTATTTCATATCGATGAAATCATCTTCCATCAAAGGCTTTAAGGATAGTCGGTGATTGGTTGAGTGCTAGAGAACCAAGGGTTTTCCAACAATTTAACGACATTATACACATAGATTCCCCCCATCAATTACAGTACCAAAAACTCGTCTTGATTTGACTAATACTGGAATCTGAAAAGCCATCTAATGAGGGAGTCTAAGTACAAAATTTTTGAGATCAAAGACCATGAGGTTCGAATCTTGATGATCAATAGCTCTGATAGCTGATAATAGTAATTTCCTTTGTGCTGGACATGATTGTAGTACTTCTAAGGCCGACATTGCTGAAAGGGATATCGCCAAATCTTCAACAATGTTGTAATTATGAGCAGCTCTCGCATGTGGATTGAAATCTCACTCTCAAAGTACACCTTTAGCAGGCGGTTTAATCACTAGATCAGGATTAGGTTTCTCAATTTGAAGTGGTTCGGAAATTGAAGGAGTTATGGCTGGTGTTTGACTAGAATTTTGATTCTCTTTACCAGTTACAAGATTCTTAGTTCCATAGTCTTGAGATCGTGTCGCAACGATGACCTGAGACATCATTAAAATATCTGCTGATGAATTAGAATAAGATCCTATCATTTTACTATCTTGAGTGGGAAAAGGATCCTTCAAGATAGCAAGTAAGGGTGAACCTTTGGCAAATTTGGATACCTCAGACAGATGTGGACACTCTTTAGTATAGTGATCTTCGTCACAAATAAGACAAGGATAGCAAGGTTTCCGCTTTTCATCAGTTGGTTCGTTTTTTTTGGTTTTCTATTTAGGAGATGTATTTTGTTTACTTTTATTCTTTCCTTTCTTCTTATTTCCGGTTTTAGCTTTAGTCGTGGATGAATCTACAACATGAATATCGACAAAAGTTTCAAGGGAAGAATCGTCTTTAGGTGAATCTGGTAGATTTATTATGGGAGAAGTATATTTGGATGACTTCTTCTTACTCTTGTGAGCACTAACTATACCAATTACACCATCTGCAGAATGAGAACCGGAAGGAGTTGCAGTTATTTGACTTGGCCGTGGCAAGTCGGGAATTTTTTTTCGTATAAAGTACCAGACTGTGTGTATACAAGGTCTAAGTATTGTGCTTGAGCTATGACCTATTCTTCTGTAACAACGCCTCCTTTAGCTACGTCTTTAGTGATCATTGGAAGTAATGATTTTATGAAACATTCTACCAATATTTGATCTGGAACGAAAACTTTCACTAAATTTCATCTACGTCTCCATTCATGTATGTGATCTGAAATGTATGTAGATGTACTTTGTTTTAATGAAGTTAAGGGTTTCGTGCCATTCTTGTAACGGACTGAAAATTGAAAGTGAGTTAAGAAATATGTTGCTAACGTGTTGAAATTATTGAAAGAGCCACGTGGTAGTTCAATATACCACTTTGCAGCTAAGTCTATCAATGTTCTTTGAAAAATTCATAATCGAATGGAATCATAGATTAAAGAGTTGGATGCGCACCAAAGATGATAAGTCATCACATGATTTGAGGGGTCTTCTCCTAATTTTACTTCAAACATAGGTATGTCACTGGGCAACTTATTTGGCATTGGCGGCCAAAACAGAAGATAATAAATCGGATCGTTCATGAGGCGCGACAAATTTGGCAAGTCTAAAGTTGCAATGAATCGTAACCGATGGTAGGGTCCTATTGAGCAAATGATAACCTTGAGGAATGATACCAGTACCCAGAGGAGGACATCCAGGGTATCCTGGAATAGCCTGTGTAGTTGGGATTAGAATACCTCTGAGGTATCCAGGGTTAGCCATACCAAATTGAGGTTGAGCTGGTATCTGATACGTATAACCATGGTATGGTTGAATTTTCTAGACTGGATTTTGTCTTATGGGTCCATATTTAAACTTCCCTTGATACGGTTGATTAACAAACTAACCTATATAAGGTTGGCTTGTTGGAATTGTAGTTGTAACAGGTTTTCCTACAGAGTTTTGAATAGTAGACTGAACCACAGGTCCAGGTTGATGAGCAGTGATTTGGGGGATTTCCTGTGATACAATTGATGTCGTCATTTGAGGGGTTGTAGCAATAGGCACTTGGGAAATTCCAGGGATAGGTGTACTAGGTTGTTGAACAAAATTTTGCACAGCAGATTGGACAAGAATTATTTGCATACTCAAACCAGCTTGTTGACTACTAGGTACAGATACCTGAGGCGCAATTTGAAGTGTAGGTTGGGAAGGTTGTTGGATTTGGGTATAACCAAATTGAACAGTTGGCTGACCAGGTTGATTATAAGGTACTTGCACAGTAGGTTGCAAATTCTATTGGTTCAACGACATGTTCCACACTATGTTAGCTCTGGGATAAGGAGCTCCCATTAAAGGTTGTGGTGCGTAAGGTTGACCATAACCAAGTTGAAGTATTGGAATGTAAGTTTGATAATTTTTTGGATAATTTCTAGTAAAGGGTTGACCTCCTTGAAAGGATTGTTGCTTTTGATAAAACTATTGCCCCAACGGAGGTTGTTGTCCTTGAATAGGTTGTGGCCCTAGCATAGGGTACTACCCTTGAAGAGGTTGTGGCCCTGGCATAGGGTATTGCCCTTGAAGCGGTTGTCACCCTGGTATAGGGTATTACCCTGGAAGAGATGTCCTTGAGGAGTATACTCCCCCCCAAGCGGTAAATTGCTACCTTAAGGGTCAGGTAAAGGAATTTTTCCAGACATCATATAGACCTGTTCCATTGTCAAATTCTCGGTATCAGATTCATTGAGACCAATTGATTGTGTAATTTTTTCAGAAGAGGGAGATGCTCCTGAGAAAGTACCAGAGAGCGACTGGTATCCAGTAGGAACTGATGGACCACCATACAAAAAAGTTTCTGGAAATGAAGAAAACATGGATGACTCACCATACATCTTTGATGAAGGCATGTAACTACCTCTGGGTATGGAGTAAAAAGGAATGCGAGGTGGTGAATAATTGAGACCAGAATTATGCAGAAAGTTGGTTAACTGAGAATACCAAGGGTTCGGTTTAAAAGGGTTATAATGGTAAATCGATTCACTATGACTTAGATCTAAATATTCTTGACGCGAAGGAAGTACAATCTCTTCTTCCGTGTCAGTAATATCTTCGATACTAATCAGGCCAGGAGGAAGGTTCTCAATGATGCGAAACTTCACGCGAGGTGAACGAGGACGACTAGGGGTCCAGGCTATGAACTCCAAAGATTACTCTGATGAAGTAGATTTAGTTTTAGGTTCATATATCTCAGGTTCAATGAGTTGACTATCTGAAAATTCACTGGTTGCAGACTCAACTATGATTAATTCCAAAAAAAATTGTTGTTCTTTTGTCTAAGGTTGATTCACTTCGTAATCGGGATGTATAATTACTAATGTTTCCTCGTGTTCAATAGATCTAGTTCATGATTGTTGACCTCTTTCAGATTTAAGCTTTTCTAATTGACTTGGTGTATACTCAGGGGGTTTCCCTTGCATTCTACGAGAGTGTCTCGGTAATTCAGCCACAGTTAATGTTTAACACACGAAATCAAAAAATGTTTCAACAAAATAGACCTAAGGCCGCTAATAAAACAAGTGATTTGAACACATGCCTACAAAATATAAGAGACAAACCACACACAAACAGTATGTTTCCACACTAAAAATAGTAATTGGTGATGAAATCCAACGTCGTAGAAGTTTAATGTGGAAAACTTATCGGTTGGAACAATTACCCCGACAAACTTCTTAATGAAACAATCTAGTGCAAGTCCCTCCACTTATGTCATCTCAAAGTGAAGAGTACCCTCCAGAAAGTCTAAGTGAGTCAAGCCAACGTCCGTTCCAGGTATAGTGGGACCTTCCCTCCACCGTCACCTTGGGAAAAATCCAGAAGATTATATTCACTAAGGTCACCAACAGAAAAAAAAATGCACCTGGGGGAATAGTTTACTATCTAATATACATGCAAGGGCAGACTATCAAGCTCAATCCCCTTAAAGGCTCCTCGATATGGTAAATCTGAGGTTTTCCGACAAGTGACCCCAGGCTCCTCAACAATGGTTAATCCGAGTTTTACCGTTTGTATTACATGCACATTTTCTATATTTACCAATGAGATAGGTACGATTACCTCACCGGGTTTGACATGATCTCGTGCTTGAACCTTTTAAGAAGAGCTTCCCAGAGTACAAATGAAACAATTGGATTTTCCTACCGTAAGATTCTACTTATTTGTTTAAACTATTTTGGAAAGTTTATCACAACCTATTCCAAAACACTAGCCTAAGCTATGTTGGTGGAATGAGCCCTAGAAAATGTAAAATATCTAGATTGATTTTATTTAAGCACTGTATTAATTCGGTTTTTAATTAACATAAAAGATATGGAGTTGAAACTTTAATGATGTTTGTGACCCGACTCATACTCTAAATGCATCTATATGCGAAGTGCAACTCTTTATTTTCAATGAATCTTATTTAAGATAAAGTTGACAGATTTGTCAATTTTCAAAACACAAACTCTTTCATTCATAAAAAAAATCCTTTTTGAAAAGAAGATGATTTCATGAAGAACTAAATTTTCAAGAATGATCAATTTCTCTTTTGAAATAAAATTCCTCGAATCATCAAATCAAAAACTACAATTCAACAAATAATCAATTCCCAAAAGGAAACAATCTCTAAAAAACCTCTAAAAGCATAAATTTCAAAATCAAAACAAAATTGTAATTTTGAATCTATCTATAATGTTTGAGGATGATTTATCCTAGTCGTGATTAGGCTAAGAAAATTTCCACTTATTTCAGCAGAAATGAAATCATCCAAGAGTGCTTTGGTGTTAAATCAGGCTTCAATAAGCTAGAAGCTCTTCCAGGTTTGCAAATAAAAAGGGAACACGTTTTCATGAAAGTAAGGTTTGCAAAGATCCTAATGGCTCAAAAAAGACAATATCATAATACAAATAAGTTGAGGCAAATGAAAGTATATTTCGCATAGAGCAGCAATAAACTAGGGAAAAGTTCTCACTTATAAAATGCAACCAGGATGATAAATCACACAAAACTCAAAATTGCTGAAAAGAAGTTCTCACAGAAGATTTGAAAATTGAGATGGATCAGGGAAAACAAAACGAATCAAGTTATCTGGCTCTAAAAAAGAGAAATTTATTTTTATCAAAACTTTACAGGGGGTGCACAGCTAACAGTGGAAGACAGTGCGCATGCACACTGAATTAAACTAAAATTTGCGCAAGTTGTTGCACTATTTTCAGTCGAAAGTCGCACAGGCAAGGAAAAACTTGGAAAAATTGATTCTTAAAATTTATCTACCCAACCAAACTCAGAGAAGTCAAAATCAGAAAACTAAAAATTGAATTTGAATACAAACAAAGAAAACTAAGCTCTAGGTCCCCAGTATGATCGCTAATTTGCTACGTGGATTAATCCCTCTTGCAGAAAATATTGATCTCCCTAGTACTCCAACGAGTAACTAGAAACAAAGATCCATTTGAAAACTTTTTCCTCTAGATTAATTGCATTTCAAGATTATTATAATAGTAAAGTAGAGAGGACATGCCCCTACCTTGAAATCCAAACGTTTGATGTAGCCCTTTGTCCCGTCGCTCCAAAGTGGTTTCTCCAAAGAGTAGAACCTGCAACCAAAGACAAGACAAATAATCAAAGCATCTGCAACATATAATAATCAAAAAAATTAATCCAACTTAGTGATCAAGGAATCTAAGTATTGACATTATTCCAATAAGCATAGAAACAAAGCAATGAGAAAAAGAGATCCATATGTATCATATTGAATAGAAACAGTAATCTTACAACCTAATGCCTTGATGTTGTACAAATTTCTCCCGGGGTCCTAAAAAATCGTTCTCCTTCAGTCTGATAAGCCTTCCTCTCTGAATACCAGCATGGAGTTATAGACACAAGGGTGTGATCATTCTCGTGCCAACAACAACTCACAAGTGTAGAAAGTATGCACTCTTATGAACTCTCTTCAGCTTAGAAACTATATAAGTCAGTTTCTATCATTCACAGTCTACCCTTCAACCTGAAACATGAGCTCAATTTATAGGGAAATGGAGGTAGTTTCAATTCCATGAAGAGAGGGATGGATTCCTCTCATGAAGGGATTTGAGCTCCATGGACCAAGGGATAAGCTCCATGAGTGGAGGGATAAAGCTCGAACTGATCATGACTCTAGAAGCTTCTACTTGGGAGAATATTCGACCAACTAGGCTTCTAGAATTTATTTTTTTCTTTTATTTGTTTTTCACGGGGGTGCGCAAGTAATAGTGGCAAAAAGTGCGGGAGTAGCCGCAGTTTATGGACAAAAAATCTGCGCATGTGCAGTGAAAGGCTAGAAAAACTACGCAGGTAGACTTTTAAGGGTTTTATAGATCTTTTCTACAATTCCAAGACTTGATTTAGGAACATTAATGTTTTTGACCTCTAAGGGAACATGATATGGATGGTGATAGACCCATATAAAGAGTCAAATTTCATGGTGACAAAATGACGTGTAATATGTGACATGATGAGTTATAATGCCTTGATAAATATTATTGTAATGGATTTGTACCAATGAATATTGTCGTATTGGATTCAAACCTTGTGAGTTCTTAAGTGAGTATACTTATGAGCTAACTTGGTACCAACAACCTCACTCTAGCCCTCAGGTTGAAAGGGTGGTTGATTTCTTTGAAAAAATAAGTCAGTTGGGGTTATCTCGAGTGTTTGGGCGAAATCATTGTTATCTTCCCCTCAAAGGTTCAAATCCCCACTAGTGACTTGATGAGTTATAAGGCCTTGATAAATATTGTCGTAATGACTTTGTGCTTATGAATATTATTGTATTGGCTAAGAAGGAGGTTGACTTATTTCCTCGGGAAAAAAATACACCTAGTAAAAATCTTGTGCCCCTTTAAATAATAGTGGTCATGTCATGGAAGCCTTTTTGGATTAGCTTTTTTGAGGTTTGAATAGTGTGTTTCACCTTTCCATTTCTCTTTTGAAATCTTTGTATAAAAGCTACATGTTAATAGACTCAATCAAACAAATAGTGGTGATAATTAATACATGAAATCATATGATATTTCTTTACTATGCAAAAACATGTGTTTTTGAGTCTGCCATCTCTCTCCCTTTTCGGGATTGGGATCACCATGTTAGACTTTAGGCCTTTACGATGCAACAACTTGATATATTACAAAATTTGGGAATTCACTATAAGTAGACCCCTAGTAAAAATTTTGAGTCCTTATAAATAATGGTTGTCATGTCATGGAGGTCTTCAAGATTAATTTCTAAGGTTTGAGTATTGAGTTTTATCTTTACATTTCTCTTTTAGCATCATTTTGTATCAAGAAGGAACACATGTCAATAGACTCAATCAAACAAATGGTGAAGGGACACATGATATTTTTTACTAGAAAAAATGTGTTTCTGTTTTGCAAAATCCAGGGTTACATTTCCCATCTTTTTTAATACATAAAGAATAAGCATTTTTAGATTTTGAGAGGTTTACACAAATCAATATTTTTTTACTATTTTTTTTATTAATATTTATTTTAATGAAAATGAAAATGTAGATCATAAGGCTAGTAATTAAAAAAAATCTCAAAACAATTACAAAAAACTACACGTATATATATTTATAATTTTTGTTTTTTTTAATATCACGCTTCATTTATTATTATTTTAATGAAAATTAATACATAAAGCACAAAGTTGCTTAACAAAAAAGACTTAATATATATATATATATATGTTAAATACATAAAATTTTCAATCTTATATTCTAATATAATAACCTCATGACTTGAGCTTAAAAATCATTTAAATCCAATTTCATAACTCCAAATTTATTTATTTTTCTCTGTGTATATGTATTTATTGGGTAAGTTTTCTTAAAAGAACATTTTACAAATCATATGGGTTTGTACTCTAACCTCAATCCATACAAATTTCATTTTCTTTTTAAATTAAAGATGTATTCTTATTTCTTATTATTATGGATTCTTACCATAATTATTTATAAATTCCTAAAAAATTTGGCTTAATCATAGAAATAATTATATAATTATTTAAAAAGGTGTAAAAATTTTAATATAATTATTTTAAAAAAAAAATTAATTATTTAAAAGGTTTAAAAAATTTAATAAGATTATTTAAAATTTATATGTATTTCGATTTTTATGTTAAATGTGAAGTTATTATTTAATTTTTTAAACAATTTTTTTAATAATTACAATTATAATTATAATAAATTATATATTTAAATTTAATAATCTCATAACAATAATATTTATATACATTTAATTATCTTAAAAATAAAATAACAAATTTTATATGAAAAATCATATTATAAATATTAATCATATTCATCATTTAAAAAAAATATTTAATAAGTTTTATTAATATGTTATAAACATTTAATAAATTTTATTAATATGTTAAATTTAGTATATATTTATTCATCATTTTATTTTGTAGAAATTTGAATAATAGCTGAATTATTCACCGAGATTATCTTGATTACACATTATTTGAGCTTCATGCATAATACATAACCTCTTCTACAATTGATCATCAATTTGCGGAAATAGAAGCAGTCACATGCACACATTAAAACATAATCAAGCACACATATAACACAATATGTAATGGGGAAGTTTTCTATAGCTGAAAACCCCCAACTATCTGTATATTATAATGATAGAGAACATGTAACAATCATAGTACAATACTCCTCACAAGTACTCAGTACTATCTCCAAAAGTTACACACAAACTAGCTCAGATCTGAACAAGTCACAGGTTCAAACCTCCTCCATTGTCTGCCTGACTCTACTGCGCAATCCAAGATGAGAATGAATTAGATCCAAGTTTGAATCCCCTTGGCTTGTACTGCGCAATTCTCATTGGCAATCTCAATCAATGTGTGTGCAAATCTCATGCACAGCTATAGTCACAACTGATAGCAAACTCACCCTTTCACCCACCTCTAACACTTGTCTCCACTGAACTGTCCATGCACTGAGTTAACTGATGTATTCTTTAGTTGATTTATGAGTTAATAATTAGTGAATTAATTAATAATTAATTCACACCACTCATCACTAGTGTATTTATCAGTTAGACTAAATAAAACTAGTTCAACTAAGTTAAACCGAACACAACTCCATCAACTGTCTCATCAACTCCACCAAACTCTGCCACATGAGTTCAAACTGAAGTCAACCATGCAATAGCTCAACTAAACCCTAGGAATAGCGCAATTCCTTCTGTCAGCTGCATGTGCCACATCCGTAGCTTGAACTGAAGTGCTGCAAGAGGATAAGATAATGTTTATAGTCCAAATATTATTAAGAGCTAATAATATTCGACTGATCTATTTTTAGACTGGCAGTCTAAAAATAGACTCCGCCCAGTATGTCTAAAAATATAATTCCATCTATTTTTCCAACTTCACCATCCCTCCACAAATAGCATCCTGCAACTCATAGAATCATGATCGACATGTCTAAAAATAGACTTTGCGACAAAAATCACCTGTGTGATCCCCACCTGGTTTAGGTGATCACTTTCCAACTAGGATCAGGAATGATGTTTCAGGATGCCTCCTTCACTGTTTCTTGTTGCAATCTTCAACACTCCCTCTCAACAAGAAAGGACTGTCTTTGCATGCGACATGCAACTCCATGCATTCGCCCCGCAACCTTCACAAGCGCCATGCAACTCCATGCATCTGCTCTGCAACTCCTCTGAAAATGAATAGGCTCCAAACAACTCAACCGCCAACGTATCTATCATCAAAGTCTTCGACTGGCCGGGTACCAACCGCAAATTTCACTCAGAACCACTGCGCCGTTGAACTCTTGCACCTGCGGCACTCGCACTTGTTGTCAACTCGATTCGCGCCTCCGCATCCGACACTCGTCACTTTGATCCGCTCGCATCAATCCAACTGATCATGCTACTGCTGCGCTGTGGGCACCTCGTAGCCAGGTTCAATTCATGAGATCCACACCATCTCATGAATCCTGCCCAAAAATCTTCTCTTGGGATTAATCATGCATGTCGCCCCACCTCTCACCTGGTGGCATAGCTGCATGCACTCCCTCTGCCCATCTGGCACGAAATTTCTCTGCATGCGTGGTTTCTTCCACTCCATGATCCTCATCTTGTGGCTGCTCCACATCCCAAGGTTCACTCTTGCTTGCATGCAAAACTTGCTCCCTCTCAAGCATCAATTGCATGTCTTTCTCGCACTTCCCAATAGTAGGAAGCTCCGTAGACATCCCATCTACTTCAAGTCTGTAGAGATTCTTGGCTCGAATCCCAACCTTCTTGACTTGTCCTGTTGCCTTGTGTCGAAGGAAAAATTTTCCTTCACTAAAGACAACTTCATACCCTTTATCCTCTAACATTGCGACTGAGATTAAATTCTTCTTTAAACCTGGAACATGCACCACATCTTGTAAAATAATGAGTTTACCTGACTCCCTCTGAAAGGTTATGGTACCAATGCCATTCACATTGTATCGTCCATTGTCACCCAACTCAACATGCAACTGGAGATCTTTCTCCACCAAGTCACTGAAAAGATTCACATCTCCCGTCATGTGAAAGGAAGAGCCACTATCAAAATACCACCCCGATCCCGATGCACTAGACACCATGCATGCGATCAATGAGAAGTCCAGCTCAAATTGCGAGGCAAGAGCCTCACCAGCTGCAGCTTCAGCAGCCTGCTTGTTCTTCTTCTTCTGTGGACAATTCGTGGCATAATGCCCATGCTCGTGACAGTGAAAACACTTCACTTTGGACATGTCACGCTCTTTACCATCCGCACTGGATTGAGAAGCATTCTTCTTGCCCTTTCCCTTCCTTGCTTTGGCAGCCAAAGTGCAATCCTCTTCATCAGATGCCTTTGATGAAGATCCATCCCTGGTACTCCGCCTTATCTCCTCTTGCACAAGATCCGACCAAAGTCGCTCCCATCCTAGCAATTTCTCCCGACCATTGACAAAGTCCTCATAGGAATGCCAACTCTTTGGAAGCCCAAGGAGAGCCAAGCTCACCAAGTCCTCATCATCCACACTAACTCCTACACTCCCAAGCTCATCCCTGCAGTGGACAAACTTTGTCAAGTATACCGGAATAGTGTCATTCTTCTCCATCTTTATCTTCCTGAGTTTATCCTTGAGCGCCAACTTCCTCTGGTCACTCTTGCTTTGGAATAAATCTGTCAAGGCTTTCCACATCAAAAATGGAGAAGCCTTACCATGCAAGCTAGATACAATGTGATCCTTCACGCCCTCCAACAGAATCCTTCGACATTTTGCTGTCTTCTTTTGCCAAGCCTCAACTTGAGCAGCATCAGCAGGCTTTGGAACTTCTTTCTCTATGAACTCCAACAACCCATTGTCATCTAACACCGCCTCCATCCTGTCCTTCCATGCAACATAATTTGAGCTGCCCTCAAGGGCATACTCCAATCGCAATCCGTTGAAATACATTGTGACTTTCGACACCAAGAAAACACTGCTGCAAATTCGAATTCCACCAGCTCAAAACTCAACCACTCCTGATCTGTGAGAACAAAGTATTTCTAGCACAGAGATCGACTGTAGGGGCATTTACTGGATATATCACCTTTCAAAGAAAGGATGGATCCAGAGGCTACCTGGCCCGCTTACAGACTCTGTCTACCGAAATAAATTGTAATCACTATAATAGATCCGATGATCAATTTCGCTCTGATACCATGTAGAAATTTGAATAATAGCTAAATTATTCACCGAGATTATCCTGATTACACACTATTTGAGCTTCATGCATAATACATAACCTCTTCTACAATTGATCATCAATTTGCGGAAATAGAAGCAGTCGCATGCGCACATTAAAACATAATCAAGCACACATATAACACAATATGTAATGGGGAAAGCATACAGCTAAAAACCCCCAACTATATGTATATTATAATGATAGAGAACATGTAACAATACATAGCATAAAATCCTCACAAGCTCTCAGCACTATCTCCAATTGTTACACACAAACTAGCTCAGATCTGAACAAGTCACAGGTTCAAATCTCCTCCACTGTTTTCCTGCCTCTACTGCGCAATCCAAGATGAGAATGAATTAGATCCAAGTTCGAATCCCACCAACTTGTACTGCGCAATCCTCATTGGCAATCTCAATCAATATGTGTGCAAATCTCATGCACAAGTATAGTCACAACTGATAGCAGACTCACCCTTTCACCCACCTCTAACACTGGTCTCCACTGAACTGTCCATGCATTGCAGTTAACTGATGTATTCTTTAGTTGATTTATGAGTTAATAATTAGTGAATTAATTAATAATTTATTCACACCACTCATCACTAGTGTATTTATCAGTTAGACTAAATACAACTAGTTCAACTAAGTTAAACCGAACACAACTCCACCAACTGTCTCATCAACTCCACCAAACTCTGCCACATGAGTTCTAATTGAAGTCAACCATGCAATAGCTCAACTAAACCCTAGGAATAGCGTAATTCCTTCTGTCAGCTGCATGTGCCACATCCGTAGCTTGAACTGAAGTGCTCCAAGAGGATAAGATAATGTTTATAGTCCAAATATTATTAAGAGCTAATAATATTCGATTGATCTATTTTTAGACTGGCAGTCTAAAAATAGACTCCGCCCAGTATGTCTAAAAATAGAATTCCATCTATTTTTCCAACTTGACCATCCCTCCACAAATAGCATCCTGCAACTCATAGAATCATGATCGACATGTCTAAAAATAGACTTTGCGACAAAAATCACCTGTGTGGTCCCCACCTAGTTTAGGTGATCACTTTCCAACTAGGATCAGGAATGATGTTTCAGGATGCCTCCTTCACTATTTCTTGTTGCAATCTTCAACATATTTCAAAGAGATGATGATTTTCACTAAAAGTTAACTTACATTTCTGGTTTCTTTCCAAAAAACACTATTGAAATAGTTTTCAACATTATCACCTTTATTACACATCAACAATTCATCATGCTTCTTTTGAAAAGATGTTTTAATATTAAAGATATTTTATCTTCATCTATACAAAGTGCTTCAACTATGTAAAAAAATAAAATTGTTTTGATTAATCTAAACAAGGTTATATTATAGTGGAGTTAATGTTTTGATTAATTTAAACAAAGCTATGTTATAGTGGAGTCTTTGCCAAGTTGATGGATTTAAGGTTAATGACCATATAAATAATAGCATAGTTAATTATATGTATTTAAAATTCAGTTTATTGATTTACCAATATCATATTTTAAAATATATTAAATGAACATTTTAATGAAATGTCACTTATTTTCTCTTTTATCAATAAAGTTTGTAGAAATCTATGTGTAAGACATTTTTAAATACCAAATAAATTTGATATAATTATATATTACTAAAGTTTACACAATCTTATTTAAATATTATAATAATTTTAATCACCAAACATCTAAACATCTGTCATAAATTCAAACCTTGATAATATCAATGTTTGTGATTATGACAAGTATACATTGCAAGTTTGCTCATCTACATCATGTTCACATTTTTTCAAAATTTATGAAATTTGGGAATCCACATTGATAATGTGCATATTAAAATATTATAATTGAAAATTGAAAATTTTCCATTGTGGTACTCTACAATATTCATATTGAGGCTCACATTAATAACTAAATTATTTCCAATTAACAAGTAATAACTTACCATGTAGCCAACTAACATATTTTTAAGTCGCAAGCAATAACTTACCATGTAAGCCATCATTCAACTTTAGATGATTTCAACCAATAACACATACTAAATGAAGTGGAGAATCGGAAGGTGATGAAGCATTCTATAACAAGGTTTTAAAAATGAATCACCATGTATGACAAGTGATATCCACCAAGCACACTAACAATCATTGGTAGTGTGCGCTCTTCAACCATCCATGGCAAATAAAGCATGCTACGAATGATTGGTAGTGTGTTAGGTGGATGTCACTCACTGAAGTAGTGATGGTTGGTGGAGTCAAGAGGTCAAACTCTACACTTAAATTGAAACATGTAATAAAATGTCTTTATTACTCATTGCATGAGACTTATATTATAATGTTACATAGCATTAAGAATTCAATGCAAGTAGTGCCTCTACCAATAAGTCTCTAGGACTAAACATGATCATTTAAGAGTTTTTACAACAATGAATTTCTAGAACTAAACACATGCATTTAAGAGTTTTCAGCTTTTAAGAACATCGCAAGATCTTTCTTGATTTTATTTGAGATCCATTGCAATAGAATAACTAGAGTAGATAGGTTGTTAGTGTAAATTATAGCTTGTAAGGAAGTATAAGACTTAAACCAAACATCAAGAAACCAAGTGAGTGTTGAATTTTTGTTTTTTTGTTTGATTTTGAGCTAAGTCACCTGACACGGGGACATGGGACACACAAATATGAGAGTCTGACAAGGTACACATAGACCCCCTCGAACATGACACACAGGACACATTATATACTATATTATATATGTATTATATAATATATGTTAAAAAAATTAAGAGATAGTACACAAATTCTCATGGTGACATAAATTCGATCTTACATGTACATTGTAACATTATGCATACAATCATGATCCAACAATGATACAAGTTTACAACTATCACTTACTACTACATCAATGACGAATACTATAAATTGACAATGGTCAAACATAAGAAATTAACCATAAACTACAGTTTTCTCATTAATTCATCAAAATAAGAATGTATTGCATAGGTGTTGAGTCTTGAGGACTCCTAACTAGGAATTCCAATGGCAAATAGCAAATACAAAACAAGAATTTAATGCAAGCAATGCCTCTACCAATTAGTCTTTAGGACTAAACATGAGAATTTAAAAAAAATTGTAGCAATGAATCTCTAGAACTAAACATGAGCATTTAAGATTTTTTTCAGATTTAAGAACATTATGTTATCTTTGTTAAAGTTATTTGAGATTCATTGCAATAGAATACCTAGAGTATATAGGTTATTAGTGTATATTGTAGTTGTTGTGTAACCAGCTCCAAAAATAGAAGAAAAGAGATATCAACGCCTTAGAAAAAAGCCACTTTGAGGGGGCAACCTCCGATACATTACATAAATGAACAATTCTTGGATGATACAATTTACAAAACCTTCTTTCTATATATAGGAGTCCATGTGGCCATAATGTAATCCTAGTGGGCCACAATGTAATCCTAGCTGACCTAACAATAATAATTTAAGGGCACAATAATAACAAAATGGGGGTTACAAGGGTACAATAATAACAATAAGGGGGTTGCACTAACAACAATAAGGGACTATACTAGTAATATAGGGACCTAACATGCCCCTCTCCTTCAAAAAAGTGTTGTCCTCAACGCTTGAGTAGCTCTGGGTGCTTCTGTATAAAATTCTCATCCTCCCATGTAGAATCTTCAGTGGGTAAGTTCTTCCACTTGATGAGATACTCCGAAATTGATCGATTCCGTAGTTGTCGAGTTCTTGTTTCCATGACCGCTTCAGGTTCCAATATGATTTTTCCTTCCTCATCAAGTTCTGGCAATATTGTTTGAACTGGAAGATTTTCACCTATAACCTTCTTTAAGCATGAAACATGGAAAATCGGATGCACTCGTGAAGAAGCAGGAAGCTCCAATTTGTATGCCATAGTACCAATCTTTTGCAACACCTTGTAAGGACCATAGTACTTTGGCGATAATTTATTATCCTTCTTAGCTTGCTTGAGGGACATTTGTTTGTATCGTTGTAGCCGTAAAAATACCCAGTCTCCTACATCAAAACTTCTCTCGCTGCGATGTTGATCTGCCTGTTGTTTCATTCGATTTTGTGCCAAATTCAGGTTGTCCTTTAAGAGTTGGAGAACTTCTTGTCGATGCTCGATGTGATCTTCCACTGCTTGAACCTTCGAATTTTCTCTTAAAGATGATGTGATGGATGGTGGATGATATCCATAAAGTGCCATAAATGGGGTCATTTTTGCTGCAGTGTGGAAGGAAGTGTTATACCACCATTCAGCGAGAGGTAACCACTTGACTCATTGTGTTTGTTTATCAGATACAAAACAACGAAGATATCCTTCCAAACATTTATTTACTATCTCAGTTTGACCATCAGATTGAGGATGATAAGATGAGCTATGAGCTAATTGAGTACCCAAACAAGAAAATAACTCTATCCGAAAATTTCCAGTAAAAATGGGATCTCTGTCGCTCACAATAACCCTTGGGCTTCCATGTAGCTTTTTAATTCTGTCCATAAATGTACTAGCAACTGTACTTTCTTTAAATGGATGAGATAATGCACAAAAGTGTGCATACTTGGTAAGTCTATCAACTACCACCGTGATGACACTCTCTCCTTCAGACTTAGGTAAACCTGTGATAAAATCCACTAAAATCTCCTCCCAACGTTGACTTGGAATGGATAAAGGTTGTAGAAGTCCTGGGGTCTTAATTGTCTCAACTTTATTCTGCTGGCAAACCAAACATTCTGCCACAAACTTTTGAATATCAGATTTAAGGCCATCCCAAAAAAATTATTTCTTCACCCTGTGGTAAGTTTTTAAAAATCCTGAGTGTCCACCTAAAGGAGAAGTGTGCAATTCCAGAAGAATATTTTGTTTTAGTTGGGAATTCTTACAAAGATATAAGCGATCTTTGTACCATAAGGAATCATTTTTCCAACTAAATGTATCAGATGTACTAGGATCTTGCTGCAATTTTTGAATGAGTGTCCATACATCTTTGTCCTTCTTCCATTCATCTTTTGCTTCGGTTATCCAATCTGGTTGGATAATAGAAATGGCACAAAGCAATGCTTCCACCTCTTCATTCTTTCTTGAGAGTGCATCTGCAACAACATTAAGCTTTCCTTTTCTGTAGATTATTTCAAAGTCATAACCCAACATCTTTGTGACCCATTTTTTCTTCTCTTCTGAAGATAGTCTTTGTTCCAAAAAGTGTTTAAGACTATCATGATCAGTTTTTACCTTGAAGTGTCTTCCCATTAGGTAACTTCTCCATTTCTTTAGTGCATGCAGTATTGCTAACATTTCCTTCTCATAAATAGGTTTTTGTAAATACTTTCCTTTGATTGGACGACTTTCAAAAGCAATGGGTCTTCCTTCCCGCATTAAAACAGCACCAATTCCATTTCCTGAGGCATCACATTCCACAATAAAGGTTTTTGTGAAGTCTGGCGTAGCTAAGACCGGTGCTAGGCACATTGCCTCGTTAAGATGTTCAAAGGCCTTAGTTGCTTCAGGAGTCCATGAAAATGCATCTTTCTTCAATAATGTTGTTAGAGGTGCTGCTATTCTCCCATAATTCTTAACAAACTTGCGATAATACCCTATTCACCCAAGAAATCCTCGCAACTGCTTTATGGTTGTGGGGATTTTTCATTCCTTAATGGCTTTAATTTTGTTAGGGTCTACTTTAACACCCTCGTGAGATATAATATGACCCAGATATTCCACGTCTTGTACTCCAAAGAAACATTTGGATGTTTTTTCATATAATTGTTTCTCCTGCAATAGTTTGAGCACCTTGTCAACATGTTCAACATGATCCTTCCAAGACCTGCTATAGATTAGTATATCATCAAAAGATACTAGCACAAATTTTCTAAGGAAGGGTTTGAAAATGGAATTCATCAACCCTTGAAATGTAGAAGGTGCATTGGTAAGGCCAAAAGGCATGACCAAAAATTCATAATGACCTCATGAGTTCGAAATGTTGTTTTTGGAATATCTTCAGTCTTCATTCTAATTTGATGATATCCTGAACGAAGATCCAACTTGGTAAAATAAATTGCTCCATGTAATTAATCCAATAATTCATCAATCACAGGAATGGGAAATTTATCTTTAATGGTGAGCTAATTGAGCTCCCTATAAACCAGACACATTCGCCATGATCCATCCTTCTTGTGTACCAATACTACAGGAGTAGAGAAAGAACTTTGACTAGGTTGAATTATACCCGCCTCTAACATTTCTGCAATCATAAGTTCAATTTCGCTCTTTTGGAAGTAAGGATATCTATAAGGCCTGATGTTTGGAGGAACACTTCCTGGAATCAAATGAATAGCATGATCATGATCACGAATAGGTGGGAGTCCTTTGGGAGTTTCAAACACTTTGGAATGATTGTCCAAGACTTGTTGGAGATCTGCAGGAATAGATGATTTTGATGTTGGAACTTCTAGTGAGCATAATTGTGCAATTACGCCTCGTTGTTCTTTCTTTAGAAGCTTTGTCATGACATTAGAGCTTATTATCCTTCCTGGCTTCCCTTCAATACCCCGTAATTCGACTTCCTTTCCTTCTGAAAAAAATTTCAAGAAAAGTTCTTAAAAATTAAAAGCTACCATCCCCAAAGATTGTAACCATTGTACTCCTAGTACAACATCAGCACCTCCCATAGGAATGGAAAGCATTGGATTAGTCAATACATATTCCCCCATGGTTAGCTTGATATTATGGCATTTTCCAGAGCAATTTATAGTTCCTCCATTTGCAACCATCACTTGACATTCTGGTGCTGGGTATAGGAAATAATTTAATTCCTTGGCTACCTTATAATGAATAAAATTATGGGTGCTACATGAATCAATCAACACTATTACCCTTTTCTTCTTTATATGTCCTTCTATCTTGAGAGTTTGAGGAGTGGTAATTCCTGCCAGTGCATTACACGATATGGTCGGATTCATTTCTTCCTCTTCTAGGTCTGGTTCCTGGTGTATATCCTCTTCTTGTTCATTTTCTTCTTCCTCTTCACAATCTATGTAAAATAATTTCTTCTCAGCACACTTATGACCTTTAGTGTATTTCCTATCACAACTGTAGCAAAGCCCTTTTGCTCTTTTTTCTTCCAATTGTTGTGGTGTCAACCTTGTAGGTTGTGGAAATCTAGGCGTAGCAACACTTCCTTCTTTATAGAATTGAGTGGTAGGCTTCCTTGTCACCATTATTTTACATTCAATTTTTCTTGCCAACCTGAATGTCTTCTCCAACGAATCTGGTTCCAAAACGCGAACTTCATGTTGGATGTTATCCTTTAAAGTGCCTATGAAGAGATTGATCCTGTGTTCCTCTGGTATATCAGTTACCCTTATATTCAATTTTTGGAAGTCCTCAATGTGCTGCCCCACTAAACCCTTTTGTTTGAGATTTATCAATTGGCTAAAGAAGGTGTTGCTCTTTGTATCCTCACAATGTGCTATCATTTCCTCCGTAAAAATTGACCAAGTGACAATTTTTTTACGGGAGCAAAGCCATTGATACCATACAAATGTATTTTGTTCTAAATGTAAAGTTGCAATGCGTACCTTTTGTGTGTTTTGTACGTTATGGAGATCAAAATATTGCTCCATCCGTAGTATCCATGTTACAGGATCCTTTCCATCAAACTTCCTCATATCCATCTTTGGAATATGGTGGTTCTTCCCCCCAACATTAGAGTTTATGAAATCACGATTAACATTTATTTTGTTCTCATCATGAGGTTCTTCTACTATCTTTTCACCATTAGGAAACATTTTTTGTATCAACTTTGTCAAATCTTCGATGTTTGATTTTAGATCATCCATCTTAGCTTCCATGCCATCCATCTTAGCTTCCACGCCTTTCTTCAAACCGTCCATCTTCACTTCCACGCCATCCATCTTAGCTTCCATGCCTTTCTTCAAACCGTCCATCTTCACTTCCACGCCTTTCTTCAAAACTTCCATTTCATTTTTTTTGCTCTTTGCGAGAGTGAAATTTGTTGCACTTGCTCTTGTAATTTTGATAGATCATGTTGCAATTCTTCATCTTCATGAGTCATAGTAGAGCCTTCTGAAGGCTTAATGGGTGTTGAATTATTTTTACGGGGCATCTTTTAGAAGCCAATACTGATATGTATTCTACAATATGCCCTTGGAATCAATTCAGACAAGACTTATGCAATTCGAAGAAAAAAAAAAAAAAAACCTTTTTCTTTCTTTTGAGGAGCTCGATATTGAAATTGGATTATCTCTGTGATTGCAGCACTTCAATATTTTAATTTCGGTACCAGCGTAGCCCTCTGAATTATCTTTCGAATGCCACAGGTCTGACCTAATTTGGATTCTCCAACACAAAGTTGTGTCCAATCTCCCACAATGACCTAATTATGGACTGGTTCAGTAGAGCGAAATTGTACGAATTTCCACGTGTCACTGTTTCATCCTTCAGCTCTGAAATTGATAGCCAAGAAACTAAACTCCGTTTACTTATGACCACTTTTTACGGCACTCCAATCTGATGCTCAGAGAGAGAGTCATGAAGATTTTCCCACGATCACCTCTTTGAGATGAAATTCAGGAGCCTAAAAAAGCACTACCTTCCACAGATCATATCTCCGAAAATATTGCAAACCAAGCTCTGAAATTTTTTGACGATTTTCCTTAGGATTTCAGCTTCGCACCCTAAAAATTTCAGCTTTTGAAACTTCGTAGAAAAAAAATTATAGCGCAAATGCCACAATGACCTGTTTAGGAGCCTGAAAAAAGACCTAACTTCCACAGATCATATCTCCCAAAATATTGCGAACCAAGTTCCTCAAGATTTCGGCTTCGCACCCTAAAAATTTCAGCATCTGAAACTTCGTAGAAAAAAAATTATAGTGAAAATTCCACGATGACCTTTTTGGAGCAACAAAACCCTAGAATCCAAAGCTCTGATACCAAATGTTGTGTAACCAGCTGCAAAAATAGAAGAAAAGAGATATCAACGCCTTAGAAATAAGCCACTTCGAGGGGGCAACCTCCAATACATTACATAAATGAACAATTCTTGGATGATACAATTTACAAAACCTCCTTTCTATATATAGGAGTCCATGTGGCCATAATGTAATCTTAGTGGGCCACAATGTAATCCTAGCCGACCTAACAATAATAATTTAAGGGCACAATAATAACAAAATGGGGGTTAGAAGGGTACAATAATAACAATAAGGGGGTTACACTAATAACAATAAGGGACTACACTAGTA